>JASDQU010332514.1:0-12789 GCA_032191745.1 Picea mariana | reverse complement strand
GGGGGGCATGAATTCCTTTCGGTATCCTGGAGCTAGGGAGTCGGACAAGCTTGTCCTAGCTGACTGGGTGGTTAGTCAGTTTGGGCAGATTTTGGTGAGTGCATTAGGTTGGGAAAGGAAACAGGGAAAGGACAACCATATCAATGGGAATTAGCATCAGAAGGAGGTATTTTAATTATGAATTTGCTGAGTTATTTTCATGCTGTGGATAAATTTTAATTTCTACTGAATATTTATGCTTATATGATGGTGAATGAATTATTTATGCAATGAGAAAGGAATTATATGTTTAATTGTATGAATTTTTGGATTTAATTAAATTAGGTCTCTACAGTCAGCTTGAAGAAAAAGGGTGGAAATGTTGCATTTGGAGATGAATCATCTACCAAAATACTTGGAAAAGGAACTATAATGCTTGGAAGTGAAAATGTAAAAGCAGGAAAAGTCTTGTTGGTTGAAGATCTGAAGCATAATCTCCTCAGTGTCAGAAAAATATGGGATCAAGGATACACTCTTATGTTTGACTCTCAAAAATGTAAAATTAGAGAAAATAACTTAGGAAGATTGGTTGCAACTGCAACAAGAAGACCAAACAACATATACATCCTAGACATGAATAAGAGAGAGAAGACAAAAGCCACACAAAAATATTCCAAGGAAGAAAAACTCCCGAATAACAAAAATAAGAATGAAGTATTATTGAGTGCCACATGTTCAGGGGGAGTAGCCCCAAAGAAGAGAGCTACCTTTTTCCATTAAACTCAAGGGGAAAATCCTTACCCTTTTCCATTTATTTCAAAGGGGGAGAGAAATTGGGATCATGATAATAGGGGGAGAATGAGTGTTTCCATGAACGCCAAAGGGGGAGATTGTTGGAAGATTGGTTGTTGTCATTGATGTCAACCCTAGTCATTGGTTTTGGACCGCAAGATTGATATGGTATTTGGACATGAAGGACAATGCACATGAAGATACAATACCCATGGATGGATAGTATACATCATGTTGTTTTCAGTGGTATGTGGCATGCCATGTGGATGCTCATGGTTGAGGAGAAATGAATTTTTGAAGATGACAAAGTGAATTGAAAAAGGAAATACAGGTCGGCCCTGAAGACAATTAAAGAAAAGAATTACAAAATAAGAAAGTGTCAGGTCGGCCCTAATGTTAAAATAAAGTGACATAAATGGTATAAATACATATCATTATACATTCATTTTATATACAGTTCTAATTTCAGAGGAAATTAGAAGTAAAGAAGGCCGGATTTTAAGGGAGGATGAAGTCTTTTGGTGATGTGTACTAAGGTATGTTAATTACACGTCATCTTACCATTTTCTCTATAAATTTTTTTCTAGAATTATTTAGATGGTGAAATTGATGTGGTATTGAGAATACATATAAAGGTACCTTTGGTAAAAAATTAAGCTCTTTTTTTTCTATAATTTTAGAGATACACTCTATGGAATATAGGGTTTTTGACTAGTACTGAAGCTAGTCAATAAGCAGGTGGTCTGGGTAAAACAATCATAACTTCTTCATAAAGAATCCAAATGAAGTGAGACCAATTTCATTAGAAGTAGTAAGGAAGTTAGTTTCTTGTTTCCAAGTTTCATAATCTGATGTTAAATATTGAGCACAGGGAATTATGTACAAGTTCTCTCTCCTGAATAAACCAGAATTGAACAATGTCTACCATTATGTCTATAACTTCTTTTTGGAGAGGATTCAAGAAGTGAAACTTGGAGAAGTTTCATAGAATACATTGAGCAATATTATCTACGGGATCATATTATTCCAAGAATTGAAGAATTTCATAAATTGAAGAAGTCTCACGAAGCATTATCAGGTTCTATGTGATGGTTAGTTGATGGTTATGATTTAATGTAAAGTTTTATTATCTCTCATATATTATTGGGTGGAAGGAAGGGGAAAGGATGGAGAGTTAAAAACTCTCTTTATATTGGAGGATTGAATCTTCCTCTTGGAGTTTTATCCCTCCCTTTACATTTGGAAGTTGTAGCTACCTTTGGAAGTCATTACATCCCTTGAACAATAACTATGGATTATTTCTCATATATTGTGCATGGCGTGTTGTGGTGTATTGGTGTAGCTCTTATACTATTGTTCATTTCTCATTGGATATAATTGAATAGTTTAAATATAAGTTTAAAAAGGATTTAAATCACCCCCATGATTCAACCCCCTCTCAATATCAACATTCATGTGATCTTAAATTGTCACAATGTAGAGCTCCTCTTAAGTGTAATTAAATTTTAAGAACAGGGAGTGAGTAACGAATATGGGAAGGTGAGGGGATTGTAATTAGAGAAAAGTGAAATAATGATAGGGGAAAAGTGTAGATACTATTCATAAGATTGATTAAGTAATCCATAAAATCATTTTGTATTCAGTGCAATGAGCGAACACTAACCAGTTACTGTGATTAATTAGAAATTATTGTGTGTACAATTAACCATTTTTGTGTGTTAAATTGTTCATTATTCTCTTTTAAATCATTAGCACTTCCAATTACACAGTTCCATGATACTCAAACTAATATGATTATAAACAGCCTATATAAAGAGTCATGTTGCATTCATTTCTTCCATTTAATATTAAAAAAAATTCCAATGAACAAACAATCATTTGCATTGACTATGTTCAACATCCAACCCATCAAACATTGTCTACAAATAATTCTTCAAATCAAACATAGACACAAGTTCTCTTAAAATTATGCTCGATTCCATTCCTCAATTTAATTTAACAATTAAATTGCAATAAAATAATATTTTTATAGAACCCATGCCCGTGTCTGGTGGTGTAATCAAACGATATCTATAACACATATAGTGGACAACCAAGTCAAAAATATCAATTCTTTAAATTGCAATGATCCCAATCGAGCAATTTAAACACACAATAACAACACCCATCATTTGAATTCACAATGCATTGTAGAAAACATACATCACAATGCATAAAGAAAGGAAACATACTCCCAATCAAACCATAAACAATGTTTGAGTTATCAATCCAACACAAGGAGGCAATGAATATATGCTCGATTCCCTTTCTCAAATCAGTTAATTGAAATCATGTTGAGCCATCAAATAAACCATTATGATAAAATAATACAATGATCATACACCAAACATCATTTCATACTTCAATGGTGTAATCAAACCGATCAACAAAGATGAGCCCATAATCAAACCACTGTCAACACCACTCTACAACAATCAACAGTATACCCGACCAGAAATAACTAGTTCATTTAGAAAAATCGGGATTGAATAATCAAGGGTGTGTTCTGAGTAACCAAGGGTTTTCTTGGTGGAAACAACATAGGGAGACTAGAGTTGGCCACACCAACAACAGAGCAGAATCCTTTTAGACAACATGGTGAACACACATGCCACATAACCAATAATTTGCAAGATAAGGTGCCAGTTCACACCAGGGATGAAGATTATGAACTGAGGGGCCGAAGATTCTTACTAGTTAGAAATAACACTGAGAACATGCAGGGCATAACCCTCATGGTTCTTCCCCAAAAGGAAATCAAATAATGCTAATGAAAACAGAGCCATGAAAAAGCAACCAAACCTAGAGCAATCCTCTTGGCATAATATCCATCATAACCCATTTCACAGACATCAATAACATAAACAAAACCACAATCAGTGACACAAAGTAATTCAAAAACAAGCCCAACAACCCCATAACAACAAATATGACTGGGTATGGTGTCAAGAACTATGTGGAGAGATCCATCACGTATAGAATGAATGAACCCTTCAACAAAAACCCATAAAGAAAACAAAGAGCCTTTGTGGCTTCCACCACTCAGAATAATCAATGAACTGTGACTTTAACCATCATTTTCCATTTGCAATGAAAACCACACAAGCAACCAATCCAGAGAAACACCATAATTTACACAGTTTCCAACCTTAAGAAAAACATAGACTGATACATCACAGAGCCAACATCTATTTCATAAACATAACGAGTTCATGGATGAAAAAAAAAAACATACCTATAACCAAAAATCCTTAAAAATGAGAGCTTGGTTGAGTAGTTCTTTCCTTTCCTAAAAATCAAAGCTTAACCACAACAGAATCAAATGTCAATTACCAAGCCAGGGTGAAGACTAATGGAGGAGGTATGGAGTGACATGCAGTAAATTCACTTTGCTTCCATCCTCTACTCATTCAATTACTTAGTACATGCCAACCAACCCTCCATTAATCCATTATATGAATCAAAACTAACATCCATCACTTGTCAAATGCGCCACCACATCACATTTAACCATTTCGAACCATACCATAATGCATATCAAATGTGTTTTCATATAACAAAATAAATTGTATAGCCACTAACTTTGTTAGCTAGGACTAACAACAATCCTTTTAATTTCATTTGCATATAATGTAGCATAACATAGTATAGGATAGCTTATTTTTGTTGGATTTGTTCCATATTTATTTTATCTTTTGTCATGACTACCAAGTGTTTTGTGCAGGTGCAACATGTAACAAATCATGGTGCAATTAGCATAGTCATAACAATGGATATAATCCATTCACACGATATGGAATTTAGATCTTAGAGAAATTAGAAACCACATATAACACGCATTATCCATATGCTATTATGTTGCAGATAAAACCAAGATTTCATCAATCATGTAGAAACTTGTAAGGAGTGTCAAACACCAGCATAAACATCAAATAAGAACCAGATATGATCTTCTAATCTACAAGCCGGCCCCACCTACTAGTATTATATATATTGTTATCTTATAATAATAGGCTTTAACAATACTTTGCAGGAGAAATCCTCATTGTGATTTTTATCGTCAATAACTCTCTCATTTCATCACACTTGAACCTATTGAACATCATTGAATATCTATTTTGTGAAAGGTTATTTGGGCAGGTATTATCGATAAAGAAAAGTGAGGAAGAGAAAGTGTGGTAGGAAAAATGTGGCAGAAAAAGTACGGCAGGAAAAGTGCCGCAGAAAAAGTGCCTAAAAAAATGTGCGACAGAAAAATCTGGGTAGAAAAAATCACGTTAGAAAAAGTGCAGCAGACAAATTGCTATAGCAACATGGTTGGGGTCTATTTATGAGAGATACAACACATCTTGTTTGAGGTATGTTTGCGAGCTAAGGTTTAGCTGTTGAGATGGTATTGGATGTTCAATATTGCTTCATATATCATATTTGTTGAGGGATACAGTTGGTATTTGGCATATGGGTATTGGTCTTTTGGTTGTGATGTGTTGTTGAAGTTGTTGGTTTATCTTGAGGCTACATAACAATGATATTGCAGCACATGGTTTGATGTAAGGGTTTATGGTATTTAGTTTATGGATAGAGTGATGAATTGTTTATGGTTATATTGTTGTATGTATTTGGTATATGGTTGAGGTACATGTTGGTTACATGGTTGAGACAAGTAGTTGATGAGTTGGCACATACATGAGGTGTATAGTTGATGATGTTGGTACATATTGATGAGTCATAGTTGATGTACAGTTGATGCATGGTTGATGCATGGTACACATTCATTTATTTTATTGGTACAAGTTGTTTGGCGCAGGTTGATTAGTACAGGCTGTTGTAGGTTATTCGTACGGGTTGAAAGTGATAGGTTGACAGTGGCAGTGGTTGATTTAGTAAAAATGACAGGTTATCTATATTTGGGATTCATATTTCAGGGTGGTTTGATGGGGAAAGCATAGATGGTTTTAGCCACCTTCTAGTTGTGTCCAGAGAATATAGGGGGTTGTAGCCTCCTTCTGGTTGTAGCCAGAGAATTGGGGAGTTGGAGATTCCCTTAGGTTGTAGCCTAAGAAACTAGGGGGTTGGAGCCTCCTTCCAGTTGTAGCTAGAAAAAAAAGGAATTTGGCTCTTCCAATGAATGTAACTCTTAAAGACATATAAGAAAAAACATTTTTTGGTTTTCTCCCACTTTGAGTTTCCACGTTAAACACTGGTGTACTGTGTATGTGTATGATTTCTCATTTGTTCATTTTTTATTTACTCAACAACTAATTGATGATAATGATACATTGATATAAACACTTGAATTTTGTGGTTGAAAAGGATTGAATTTATCTATTACTGATTCACCCCCCTCTCTCAGTAATCCAACAATTGGTATGAGAGCAGGTTTCTTCAGAATTCAGTTTAACCACGGAAAGGTAGAACATGGAGAGAAACATGTATAAAAATGGAATACCATAGTTTGATGGACAAAAGTATGCATTTTGGAGCATAAGGATGAAAACACATATACATGCACAGGGATTTGAAATTTGGCAATCTATTGTAGATGGATAAAAAGAACCAACAATTCCACCGACAAATGAAAGAGCAATAAAACTCAGGAACAATAATTACAAATCCACACATGCACTTCTGAATGGTCTTTGTGAATCAATATACACCAAAGTTATACATTGTAAATCTACTAAAGAGATCTGGGACAAGCTTCAAAATATTTATGAAGGAGATTCAAAAGTCAAAGAAACAAAGCTTCAAACTTACAGAGGTTAGTTCGAACAACTAAAGATCAAGGAAGATGAGAATATCGCAACTTACTTCTTATGATTCGATGGAACAATAAATCCAATAATAGGATTGGGAGAATAAATTAAAGAATCTGTAATTGTTCAAAAGGTACTAAGATCTCTTCTTATCAGATTTGATCCTAAGATATCCGGACTAGAAGAAAAAGCAAATCTAGACTCAATAAGCATGGATGAACTAAATGGAATCTTCACAGCATATGAAATGAGAACTAAACAGGAAAAATTGGATATAAAAGAAGCAACTTTCAAAGCATCCAAAAGGTCAAAGCAAAAGGGAAAGTGGAAGGAAAAAGAGCATACCAACAATAGTGACATCTCAAAAGATGATGAAGAAATAGCCAACTTTGTCAAAATATTGAGCAAACAAACCAACGAAAGATATAAAGGTAAGTTTCCATGGATTTGTTTTAATTGTGATAGTATTGGTCATTTTTCCAACAAATGTCTTCATAAGAAAAATAAGAGGAATGATGAAGATTACTGAAATAGAAAACAAACATATAAAGGGAAAAAAACCACAAAGAGAGATTTCAAGAAAATCTTATGCACCAAAGAAGACATATCCTCATCAGATGAAGATGAAGTCAGTGACAGTGAAACAAAAAGATTTCTATTCATGGCAGTAGAAGAATTGTTGTGTGCCATTGAAGTTATAAGAAGAGAAAAGAATAAAAACAAGAAGCTACAAGTAGAACTAGACAAGAAAGAAGACACTCGGGAACTAGAACAAATGATCACAAATTTGAAGGTTCAAATAGAAGAAGATAAAAGAATTGAAGAAGTACTCAAAGAAAAACTAGAAGAAAGAGACATGATCATTGGAAATTTGGAAGAAGAGATTGTCACATTAAGAAATGATCTTCAAGAGAAAAATATGCAGAACAACTCAAAAGTTTTGGATAACATTATGAGCAGTCAAAAGCCTCATCATGACAAGTCCAGACTTGGATACAATCAGACAAAATAGGGATAAAGCTCCAAAACAACAAAACAAGAAACATATCCAAAAAGAAACAAATAAACGATCAAAGGGGATATGAAGACCTACAAAGAATATTATAGAGACATTCCTCCACCAAGATGATTCATATTTTAGGATCAACAACTGACAGATAGACCTCAAGAAGAAGAGGGATTCAGAAGAGAAACTCCTTTTAGAATATCTTCAAATCCCATGTATCAAACTATATTTTTTGGTTTATGTTATGCATTTAATAATTTTGGACATAAAGCTATGAGTTCAAGAGCTAACAGTGGGAACATAAACAACTTTTAAAGGCATACCCAAAACGGTTGTCTAAGAAGGCCTAATGAAACACAGAGACGAAGTTACAACAGATTTGAATCATTGAGCACTGAAGTGAATGGTACAAGTGTAACAACTTTGGAAACATGGCCAAAGATTGCAGAATCACAATTCTTCCAAGAGAACCACAACAAAACTACAATATTCACAGGCAAGAACCTTAGAAGAGAACATGGATAAGAAAGAAAAATCAGTATAGCAATGAAGAATGCACACTCGCTCTACAAGCCAAGAAGAAGAAATGTGGTTTGTATAAGGAGAATGGCTATTCAAAACACATGATATGCGATAAATACATGTTTCTTACATTAATAAAGGTAAGATATCGATCTGTCTCCTTCATAAATGATGATTCAGCTAAAATCATTGGAAAAGGCACAGTCAGAATTAGAAACAAGAATACCAAGGAATAAAATGTTATACTAGTAGAATATATGAAACATAATATTTAAAGTGTGATTCAAATGTGTGACTAAGGTCAAAAAGTTACTTTCGATTCAAAAAAGTGTGAGATAAGAAAATAAGGTTCAGGAAAATTGATTGCAACAACTGCAAGAACTTCAAGCAACATATATGTATTAAATGCAATTGGAAATGAAAAGAGTTGTTTAGGAAGGGAAGATGAAATTTGGCTATGGAATAAAAGAATGGGTCACATACACTTTGATAACCTTGTCAAATTCATAAAAAAGAAAGCAGATAGAGAAATGCCCCAGATTATGAAACCAACCAACACTTTATGCAAGCATTGTCAACAAGGAAAGAAAAGAAAGACCAAGTTTAAATCAAAGGAATATTCAATGAAAAGACCACTAGAAAGTGTGCATAATGATCTAGTTGTACCAACTACAACAAAGAGTTTAAAAGGTGAGAAATTATTTATGTTATTAGTTGATGATTATACAGGAATGACTATAGTTTGCTTTCTTAGGAATAAGTCAGAATCTTTTGAAAACTTCAAGGTCTATAAGGAAATGGTTGAAAATGAAATGGATTCAAAAATCAAATGTTTGAGATATGATAATGGAGGAGATTTCACTTCAAATGAATATATGGACTACTACAGCAGGGATGGAATAAAAAGGAAATTCTTTGTTGCTAGGACACTTCAACAGAATGGAGTTGTTAAAAGAAAGAACAAGATAGTATAATAAATGGCTCAAACAATGTTAATGGATTCCAAATTGATAGATATTTTTTGGACATGTGCAATGCATACAATGGTTCACATTCAAAACAAAGTAATTCTCAGAAACAACACGGACAAAACTCCCTACAAGATATGGAAAAGAAGACCAACAAATTTGAATCACTTTAGAGTATTTGGAATCAAATGCTACATCAAAAGAGAAGATGGAAGAATGGGAAAGTTTGACTCTCATGTGGACAAAGGAGTACTTTTTGGTTACTCAAGTACAAGGAAAGCATACAAGTGTTAAAATTTGAGGATAAACAAAGTTGTGAAAAGAACAATGTAAAAATTGAAGAAAAAAGTTGATCCAGGTAGATATCGGTGGCCACCCACCTTTTCCAACTGGCTCAAAACAATTTTCTGGCAATTTTTGTAATTTACTATTTTTAGAAATATTTAACTTCTGGGGCCATTTTGAGGCCCTAAACGATGTTTTCCAAAAATGGATATAAATATTGAATATCTTTTGATATTTCATCTAGAATTAATCTCCTCGATGATACCTTTCCAATGGGCTATCATGCGCCTAAAACGGAGAACATATGAACAAGTTACAACCCCGATAAGTTGATGTACTAACTTACCCAAACGGGGCCCACATGAATTTTGGTGCTTCATCTCCTAGGGTTATGTTTTTGGATGTCTATGGTTTTTTGGATTCCTATTTTTCTTTTAAAGGCCTTCAAATCCTCATTGCAATAATCTGATTATGAATGTGAGTAGTCATCACATATCTTCTCAGAGATAAGTTGTCACCATTCAAGCAAGTCTTTCACTCTGTATTTTTATAATCTTTGTAGATTTCTTTCATTAATAGAAATCATGTATTACTGTATATCTGTGTTTATGGGTGAATCTATGATACATTTCTATTATATTATTTAATATTTGTGATATCTCTATGCATTTCTTTATTATATCTCCGCTCTCATTTCGTGAGGAAAATAATCCATATCACAAGTCGATGAGAATTAAAGGAAGAAGAAAATGAATCAATGGAACAACTTTACGAACAAGAAGAAGAAGATGAAGAGGATCAGGCATAAGTAGAAGAAATTTTTTATCAAGTTACTCGAAAGACACGTAGCAAATGAGTACATAAGAATCATCCTTCAGATCAAATTATCGGAAACAAAGATGTAGTAGTTGAGACTAGAAGAAGAATATGTTCATCAGAACAAACACACCTATCACTCTTATATACGATTGAACCAAAAATTTTTGAATAGGACAGAAAGGATGAATTTTGGAATAAGGCCATGGATGAAGAATTGGATCAAATAGAGAAGAATGACACTTGGGAATTGGTTCCAAGGCCAAAGAATAAGAATGTGATTGGCAGAAAGTGGGTATTTAGAAATAAATTGAATGCAGATGGACAAGTTACAAGGAACAACGCTGATTGGTATGTAAATGATACACACATGTTGAAGGAATCGACTTTGAAGAGACATTTTCCCCAGTTGCCAAAATAGAAGATATCTGATTTCTTTTATCTTATTCTTTCTCCAAGAATATTAAAGTATATCAGATGGATGTAAAATCATTTTTTCTGAATGGGGAACTTGAAGAAAAGGTCTACATTGAACAACTAAAAGGATTTCAGTTGTCAAAGAATGCAGATTATGTGTGTAAATTGAAGAAGGCCTTGTATGGTCTAAAACAGTCTCCTAGAGCATGGTACTCTAGACTGTATAAATTTATACAACATATAGGGTTTAGAAAAGGAAGTGCAGACAACAACATCTAAATCAAGGTAAATCAAGATAGTATTTTATTAATTGAAGTTTATCTTGATTATATTATTTTTGGAAGAAATGATGACAGGTTAAGACAGAAATTTGCAAAGGATATACAGAGTGAATTTGAAATGTCATTACTCGAAGAACTAACCTTCTTTTTGGGTCTTTATATACGTCAAAGAAACCAAGGAATTTTTATTTCTCAAACTAAGTATATCAGAGAAATGCTAAAGAGGTTCGAAATGGAAGATTGCAAACCAATTACCACTCCTATGAAAACTAGTTTAAAGGTGATCAAAGATGATGATTCAAAGTCTATAGACTAGAGGCAATACGGGTCAATGATTGGCAGCTTACTATATGTGACAACACCCACACCAGATGTCATGTAGGAAGTTGGAAAAGTGGCACGATTTTAAGCAACACCAAAGGAAACACATGTCATAATAGTGAAGAAGATTTGCACATATCCCAAAGGAACAAACGAGTTTGGATTATGGTATCCAAAAGAAAAAGGAACTATCACTTATTTCCTACATAGATGCAGATTGGGTAGGTTGCATTGATGACTGACGAAGTACCAGTGGAGTGTCGTTCTACTTGGGTGAGTGTTTAGTATCATGGATAAGCAACAAACAATCATCAATATCTTCATCTATAGCCGAGGTAGAGTATATTGCAGCAAGAACATGTTGTACATAGGTTCTATGGATGAAAGAAACTATGACATATATACATGTTGAGTATGATGACTCCATCCCAATATATTGTGATAATACAAGTGCCATTAGTATCTCAAAGAACCCGGTGATGCACTCCAAGATGAAGAACATTCCAATCAAGTATCACTTTCTGTGAGAACAAGTTGCAGAGAAGAACATCATAGTTGAATACGTGGGCACAAAAGAACAAGTGGAACACATATTTACAAAATTGTTTCCACAGGAATCCTTTGAGTATCTTCGCCCGAGACTCATAATAATTTCTACTTCAAAATGAATGCTTTTGAATTCTTATCTTATATGTCTTATATTTACATGAGTAAGCACTATAAAGAGGGAAGTTCAAGTCAGTAGATCAATTTCAAGAAGATTTCAGTCATGGAAGTATCCCCAAGGACAATTAATTTCGGGGGAGCAACCCCATATGGAAATACACCTTTTCCATTTATGAAAAAGGGGGATAGATTTATTAGATGCTAAGCACATAGGCATGGTTCCAGGGGGAGCGATGGTCACATAGGGAGCATGAGTGATATGACTTCAGTATTGCATGACATGACTTTATTATTGCATCAGAGTGTTTCCATCAATGCCAAAGGGAGATATTTTTTATTAATTGGGTTGGTTGTCACTAATGTCAACCCTTCAAGAAAGTTTGGTAGAAAATTATGGTAGCACAATGGTTTGGGTAATGGACCTAAGTTTGTTTGATGGATAATGGTATAATTTTTTATATATTTGCAGGTAATACTATTCTAGATGGATAGTACATATCATGCCATTTCCGGTGGTATGTGGAACATCATATAACTTCTTACGGTTAGAGAGTTATGGCCATGTTAAGTTGCAGAACCCTCAAGAGTCATCTAGAAGCCCTAAATGGTCAAAGTAGTCAAAGTGTTTGCAAAAGAAGTTATTTAAATTATAAAGTTAATGGAGAATTCCTTAAAATAAGGAAAGAGGGATGCTACATGAAAGTATAAATAAGAGGCAAGGATCTCTCATTTAATCACACTTGAACCTAATGAATATCATTGAATATCTATTTTGTGAAAGGTTTTTTAGAAAGGTATTATTGATAGGGAAAAGTGTGGCAGGAAAAGTGTAGTAGAAAATTTACGATAGAAAAATAGCAGCAGAAAAAGTGCGGAAGAAAAATCGCACCATAAAAAGTGCGACAGCAAAATCACGGCATAAAAAACACGGTAGAAAAAGT
>JASDQU010332510.1:0-12807 GCA_032191745.1 Picea mariana | reverse complement strand
TTCTATTTCTGTCAATTCATCAGCCACGTTCTCCTTTCTCATTACAATTTCAACAGCATATTTTTCTAACCACTTTTGCACAGCTCAGGTTCTGCTTTCACTTCCTTTGTCATCTTCCTCACAAATTCATCAATTTTCCTTTTCATTCCAAAAGTCTCTAACAAGGCTGTCTTTCCTATACGTATGTGTAAAGTAATATTTTTGTATGATTTTTTTTTCTTTTTTTTTTTATCACTGGCGGAATCGGCAACTGGGCCGGTCTCGTACTCGTGTGACACGGGGTCAATTCCGACCGCTACCACTATAACCTCCAGGTGCCATACATATGCCCCTTCTGCAGGTATGGATAAATCGGGGGGATTTGAACTTAGAACCTCATCGAACATAACACTTCATATCACGGCACTTGCCAATTGAGCTGCCCCCCGGGGGCTATTCTTGTATGATTTTAGGCAAGTTCTCATTCTCCATTTTATTCACTTGATCAGTGACTTCTAATAAAAATGGTTATAGCAAACTTGATTTCTTGAATAAAGATAATTGAAGTGTTTTAAGTTTTGGAATGTTGGAGGGCCATAGAATGTGGATTTGTAATAGTCTCCTTGGATAGTCGATCAAAATACTCAATAATCTGATGTGGAATTGAATTTACAGTATCCTTTAAGCTATCTAGAAAATTCTTTACTTGCAGATTCTAAAACTTATTCACTATCCAATTGCTGTATTGTTTCTAAGGTCTTGAGACCAGTGTTATCAGAACCAGACCAGAACCGGCTGGTCCGACCAGTTTTGGACCAAACCTGGTCTGAATCGCTGTTTCAGACCGGTTTAGGCTGGTTCGGTACTGAACTGGCCTTTAGGCACCGAACTGGACGGTTCTGTTCAGTTCCATACTGTGTGACTAGCAAACCACAATTTCAATTTAAAAAAAACAATAAATTAAAAAAGGGGCTGCCTAATAACTAACTTTAGGGTCCTACTAACGCTATTTAAAAAGGCCCCCCCCTCCATTTCACCCACCCTGGTAATTAATGGTAATATTAAATTCTTAAATTTAATATTACTTTCTTCTTTACTTTCATTTTCATCCATTTACTTAAATTTTTAACATTACCATTAATTGTTTCAGGATATTTGAGAGTGGTTCCAACCTCATTGGACTTCATATGGAGAAAGTAGAATTTTAGGTCCCATTCAAAATTCAGCAGACTTAACGGTTTTCAGGATTTCAAGATTGGTAGAATTGCAACATTTCCACTGGATTCTATCATGTATGAGGGTATGGAACTGGCATTTAATCAAGAGCAGCAAGCCCTCTATGCACCTCGATGTGGGTGGCATTGATTGTTGAACTCTTTTGTAACGACCTTGGTAAAAATGTGCCCTTCACTCAAGTAAAATCACTTATTAGGTATGTTAAGCTTTTGTATCTTATTTTAATCCTTAGAGTGTGACACTGATGATGAGGATCGTAATACAGTCGATGATTTTGATGATATGGAGTTATTTTTTGTAGCATGATTTTTTTTGGACTCTAGAGGCTATTTAGAGCCTCTTTGTTGATGTATTTTGTTCAGAGATGGATTGCACTCGGTGCTATTTTGGTTATCTGCACCCTTGTTTAGAGACAGCATGAGAAAAAATCTTGCCTGATTTGATCTTCAACATATGCAGGCAGTTTTAATTGCCTAGAAGTTAATATTTGAGACTTTCATTGTGGTCCACTCATAAAGTTAAATGAAATGGGAATTATACTCTAGCTGATTAGACCTCACAGGCACTAATGCAATGGGTTCGGAAGTAAATACTGGGATTGTAGTTGCTGATGTTATTGGCAACGCCATACCCTGTCTATGACTTGGAAAAACTCATAGGAGGGGGCAGTGGCATGGTTGTCAGTGGACCTAGCTGCCTAAACTTGAAATTCATGGGCTTATCCTTGTTTATACCATTGAAGACAACTAAACCATCATCGTCTTCCTTAGAGCTTTACTGCTTTCAGGTTGCAATCATGGTGGCACTCCATCTAGCATTTAGCCACAACTTAGTGGAATTCTCAATTGTCTTATCTTGTATAATTGTTCCAGTTGTTATTGTTATCACAAGATTTGTACTGGTGCAAAGCCCCCACAAGATATCGATCTTGTATAACAATTGGAAATATCTACCACTGTCACCTAAGCAGACATTTCCCTCTTTTTAGTGAAGTAGAAAGGTCCAACACAAGGGGGGCTTCCCTAGTGACTTCAAGGGGTCAAATAACAAGATTAGCGAAGCCTATAGTCCCCCTATCTTGGTCACTTGGATGGTCAAGCTAGGTTCTGGGAAAGGTGAAGGGACAAATTAGTTTGAACAAGGTAATTGGGCAACCTGTACGAGACAACAAACTCTTAAATGCATAAAATTATCGATTACCATGTTATATAGCACATTAATCACCTTTAGACACTAGATGACAAGTAAAGCCTATTGCTGTTGTAAATTTGCTACAGTCAACCAGTTTATATCAGCAATGAAAGATTTATAACAACTAGAAAATTAGCAATTTACTCTCTAAATTTAGCTTGCAACAAGAGACAGAATATCCAACTGCTAAAAAATTTTTCTGGGCAAGTTTTGCCACAAGATTAAATACACTTGCAGCAAATTCTGCAGCCCTAATGGCTGTAGCAAACAATTTATGACAACAGCAAGCAAACAAATGATTTTGCAAAACGTTGAGTAGATTTAATTTACTGGTGATGTCATAAATGCAATTTAAGAAAGAGTTTTGAGAGAGTGTATTTAAATTAAACTAGGTTTTCAACCATCACTTGCAATCAACTAGATTAGTGCTGTTAAATTTTCTTGGAGCAGATGGAGTTAAGACAAGGCATTCAAGGAGGCCAGGCAAGAGAGAAGGTGAAGGTTTGAGACTTAGAGCTATCCCTTCATAGAACCAAGTCAAACCTCAAAGGAAGACTACTAAGGTTTATCCACTCAACCCTAGGTGCCGTCCCACTTTCTCTAGTATGTCTAGCTAAGGAAGTTGAACTGAACTAGGTCTGGAACCTAGGGGGATAGCCACTCCTAACCACTAGCTCCAAACCCTAGCTAAGACAAACCCTAAGGGGATACCCAGTCCTAACCCTTAGAGCAAGTCTTAAATGCTTCAACAAGTCAAAGGTGAAAACAACAAGGGAAGGGGATAACCACTCTTAATCCTTCCACTTAGGGTTTGTAAACATCAGAAATATCAAGATAACATGCAAAATTACCACTCTAATAGAGCAAATCACCAAGATACATCAAGAAATACCACATGCATCCAAAGTAAACACTTACAAACAAGACACATTAGCATGAGGAAACCCTAATCCATGAAGAATCACCATCAACAAGAGAAAACATCCATCCAAAGTCACTCCAGGAGGTGTGCATAGTCTCCAAGAGACAAAAATATAGAGTGAACTTTTCTAGAGTAGCTCTCCCACTTGTGTGAGGAGAAATGATGATGATAAAATGAAATAGGTGCTTCCTCTATTTATATGAGGTAACCAAGCACATTTGTCCACATAATTTGAGTAAATGTCAACAATCCATGCTACAAGTGGGGCTGACCCCTCAAAATAGCCTCTACAATGCTAAAACATGAAAATAATACATGATGTGGTCACACGTGTGGTGATGTCAAGCCCTCAAGGATGTGGAGAAGGCCTACAAAGGCCACATGTCATCATTAAGGAGTGCAAGCAAGGTGAAGACCATCATCAAGTGCCTTGTCACATCATGTGGTGTCCAAGTGGCAACAAACCCTAGCATCTTCATCGAACCCTAGCATGATGTCATCATCAAAAGGCCCAACTTCCAAGGTGTGAAGGATGGCATCCAAGGTGGAGGAGGGTGTACAACATCTCCGCGTGTTATCCAACCAACTACTAGTGCTACGTCCTTCATCTAATGTGTGATAATATTTGGGTGTAGTGCCCATGATATGGGCTTTTTTCCCATCTTTGTGCCACCATGGCCATATCTGTCAAATCCAAAGCCCATCTGTCCATCGTCCAAGGTCCAGAAGATGTGCGAGCTTGTATCTGAGTGTGTCAAGCTCTCAAATGACTCAATGCTCTTCATCACATGTGCCATATTCCGCAATAAAGGCACAACGTCCTGGGTGAAAGCATGGGACCCTCAAAGAACCATGTCAGGTGCATCCAAATCAAATCAAAGCATGGAATGAAGTAAAACCAATGTTCAGAAGGTATAAAAGCCCTTAGATCGTACAAAGTAAACTGTTACTTAAGATAGAAGCCACATAAACAATTCACATCAAGTATCCCCTTCAAATTTCATATTATCTTAATACTTTATGTAAGTTGACAAGTTTGAATATGGGAGGACCATAATTAGACCCTATTAGGTGTGCCAACCAAAACATAAAATAAAAGACCCAAGTAGAGGGATATGTCCCGGGGGAAGCAGGAAAGGAAGGAACCCTTCAAGAGTAAGTGTGATAGTGAAACATGTTGGGCTTACTTCATGGCTTATGGTGTCATTTAGTCCATTTCTATGAGCGTTTTTGTGGATGGGGTGTTTGTACTTGAGTTACCACTTTCTAAGCGTGACGTTTTTCCAACCCTTTAATCTTCCTTTTTATTTGTCCTTTTATCATATTTACAAGTCCCCTTTATAAGATTTCAAGCTATAGCATCAATGCTTTGGGACCGGGGCGAACGTGAAAAGGGTAGAACTCAAGTATGGACTGGCTTTTGAGAGCCCTTGCTATTATCTCCTTCTTTCTTTAGCATTATTCTTTCTTTATTATTTTTTTCTAACAACTACAATCAACCTCTGGGCCCTTAGCCCCACTTCTCATGAGAGAATGAACCATGACCCATTGCCGAAGTTTAGTACGCTGTGGCAGGCTTCAGGATGGTAAGTGTTAAGTATGTCGACGAAACAAAACGTTTCCCTTTTGAGGGCCACCTAGTAGTACCCTATTTCCTTAGGGGTGACAACGTGGGACTAGGGAACAAATGTTGGCCACCAAGGTGAAACAAGGAAACAAACATAACTTCCTGAGCTTATGATCCATTATCCAACTTCAACCAATGATTCTCATTCACATTCCTAGTATATTAAGCACAACACTCTATATGAAAGAAGGACTAATGTACCTCATGGTGACACCGACTTACCATCTCCCAAAGACTGTGTTGACTAGACGTGATGAGCTTGGCTAATCCAAAGTAGAAGAGGCAATCTAAGGGGGGTTGCTGGGTTTCCATAGGTGGACATGTTGATCATCATCATCAACGAGATCATTGTCTTCATTGCGGGCGATGAGACATGATCTCCTCTAGTTATCTCTAGGCATAGGGGGTAACATTTGTCTCGAACATGGGGACATGTGGTCATCGTTGAGCGCACAAGAACCTCAACATCTCTGATAGTCCAAGACATGCAACTTGCAACCACTTCTAACAACACTAGCACTTTAGTAGTAAAGGTAGGGGATATGATCCACCTATGTTAGTACAACAAAATCATGCTAGAAAGATTTTTTTGGCATTTTCATCAATATAACATTTTTTCTTTTCATAATATAAACATCAAACTAAGCTAACATGCATGCATATCAAAGCAATGAATAATAACAAGTAAAAGAAAATAATGCAAGCACACAACATGACCTACGCAACCTACCTACCTAACGCTGCATGTCAACTTGAAAAACTAGGTATAATCATATAACCGGTGAATCCATCTAGCACTTGATCAAATCTAAGAGTTCTACCTTTGTGCTTAATTACAAAGCAAAACAAAAATATATCAAGTACAAAATAATCACGAGTTGAGATAATCATCACAACACAACCAAACATGAAATCAAACTCATGAGGGTGGGGAGGAGGAACAAAATCATGCCAAGATGTATCCCCACAAGCTTGCTCCATCGATATCAGGATAGGGCTGTCATAAGACGAAGGCTCATAAGTTTGACTCAAAGGATTTAGAGAATGGATATCTTGCCTATGATCACTCCTTGAGGCTTGGGATGGGATGAAAATAAATCTTTAGGATGCTTGATAATTACTATGGGAAAGCTGAAAAAATGGGACATTAATGTTCTTCTTAAGGCCTCCAACCTTCTTTTAAATTCTAAGAAAATGTTTTGCCCCATAGAGAGCTTAGAACCAGGAACATGGTTCCTTGTCGTATCCTTAGTGATATAGCAAGATGAAGGTAAAGAAGAAGGTTGGAAACATTCTTCATGAAATCACTGTCCACGACAATTCATGGCTTCATCTTCATCAAAATCAGAGAATATAGATGGATGAAGTCCTTCTTCGTAGAATAAATTCAAGTGCTGAAAAGAACATGTATCAAAACCTCTAGGAAAGGGCTGGGCATCATCATGAGGATGGTGCAATGGTTCACTCATGGGTGGTTGGAATAAATTTGTGATCATGTCATCTTCATGTTGCCAAACATCTGAATCATAGATGCATGTAGATGTATATTCTGGAGGCAACAATTCTGCATTCTTGATTTTAGAGCCATCCTTGATATCATAGATAGGATTTCCATCGAAATGAAAATAGCTCATAAATATCCACGTCTTCCAATGCATAGGAAATCAATATTTTCAATTGCATCATCAAACTCACCATCAAATGAAGGGTCTACTATATCCAAGGGTTCCTCCGAGAACCCATCACTTTCCAAGTCACAAGTGGATGCATCATAGGAATCAAAGACTTGGAAAGGAGTGCAACTTACTGCTTTCTCGTCTTCATGTGTAGGGCCTTCTTCATGGATTGGGTCTTCAACATGGTGTGCTTCATCGAAGTGTTCTTCAATAGATTCATAAAGCAACTCATGTTCTACTCCAAGTCACAGCATTCGCCGAATTTTCACCTTAAAATTCGAAATTCGTCGAATTATATGTAGACTCGAATTAATTTGGTTGGAATTCGACGAATTTAAAGTGGAACTTGAACTGTAGCTCGAATCCGAACCTTATGCGAATCGCATGGCGAATAAATTCGACGAATCCCTTCAATTTTGGCTTCAAATTCGTTAGATGAAAAAAATTATAAAAAAATCGAACTCTAGGGCCCCATTATGCGTGGTTTTTTATTTCGTGTGGTTTTCATTCTGCGTGGTTTTCGCCCCAATCCGCGTGGGTTTTTGTTGTTTCCCACTTGTTTAATCTCTTCTCCCAAGGTCAACCCACGGCCCGACTCCCGATCTCAAGGCTCATTCCTCCGCATCTGAACTTATAATTTACAATCACGACTCAGACTCACTACAGTCTTCACTCTAGAGTGGTAGCGAACTTACGACTGATAGTTTGCAGAGTCGCAGACTGTCGTCTCCCAGCTTCCTCTGCCACCCATGCTTGCGCTTGAACAATGACTCCATTCCATGAGTCTGTGATTTAGTAATGTATTTTTTAAATAGTTTAGTCATGTTAGTATGCTATTTTTATTTCTATCTTGTATTTAATTAATATGTTTTTAATGTTATGTTTCATTATCAAGTTTTAAAATTTTGAAGAAGATGTGTTTTTGAAATATCTATTTAATAAACTATTTTCATTTTTATCATTTATTTAATTCTATTTATTTTTAAATTTTTAAATTTTATAGTCTCAAATTTAATGTCGAATTTTTGTCGAACTTCAAGGCCGCCGAACTTGAATTCAAATTCAAACCAGGTGACTTAGGTTCTACTTCGTGTATCTGGTGACCTTCCTCACGAGTCACCTCTTGAAGCTCTCGTTCGTTAATCAAATATTTGTTGTCTTCAATGGAATAATGAGGTGATTCTTGCTCCTCTTAAAGTGTTTGGTAGCCCTCTTCACGAGTCTCCTCTTCAACTTCTTGTTCCTCAATGAGTTCATTTTCCTCAATAGGTTTAGAAAATAACCCTTCCCACTGGAGGGCTACTGTGAGATCATGGAGAACATCTTCATATCTTTGTGTTCTCGGGGCCCACCATTTGAGAATTTCTTCAATGAAGTTTGTAAGAGAAGATATACTCTTTGGATTGAGAGTATGCTTAACCCAATTCTTTTGTCTTGTTTCCAGAGATAACAAAAACAATCTTATTAGCACATCCTGATGTGTCATATTTATCTCTGAAACATACTTCAAGAAATTCACAACATGAGTAACAACCAATGATGGACTACCATCAAATTTTGGACAATCATCCCCCCAATCTGGACAAAAGTGATTTGGATATCCAGGAACATTTTTAATGTCAAGAGAAGAAACATTTCATGAAGTTCCCATGGTGCCATAATTTCATTACTTGAGAATATGCAACCTCACAAAGTTGAGAATAGGATGACACCTCAAAATATATCTGTGGAGTCGCTAGATGATCTCTCTTGGGGAGGATCATCAAGAGGTAAAGGAAGGGATTCTTCCTTCAGTGGGGTCGCCAGGTAAGCTTGTAAGAATAAGGCTTTGAGGTAAGCTTACCAAATAGAGGTTGTAGGAAGATTTTCAAAATCCTCCTTGACAATGGCGCCAAAATGTTATCACAGGATTTGTACTTGTGCAAAACCCCCACAAGTTATCGATCTTGTGTAACAATTGACAATTGGAAATATCTACCACTCATCTAAGTACACATTTCCCTCTTTTTAGTGAAGGAAAAAGGTCCAACACAACGAAGGCTTCCCTAGTGACTTCAAGGGATCAAATAGCAAGATTAGCCAAGCCTATAGTCCCCTATCTTGGTCACTTAGATTGTCAAGCTAGGTCTAGGAAAGATGAAGGGACAAATTGGTTTGGGCAAGGTAATTGGGCAACCTGTACGAGACAACAAACTCTTCAATGCATAAAATCATCAATTACCGAGATATATAGCACATTAATCACCTTTAGACACTAGATGACAAGCAAAGCCTATTGCTGTTGTAAATTTGAAGCAGTCGACCAATTTATATTAGCATTGAAAGATTTATAACAAGGAACAATGATGCAAACATCAACATTGGCAAGATATCACCGAGGGTATGAAAACGAAAATATAGGCAACATCGGGGAAAATATCGGAAAATGTCGTAAGAATGAAAAACAAAGTTGTAAGAATGAAAATATCGGAAAATATCGCCGACCTTGATTTTGAAGATAATATTGCCAACATCGAGATATTATTGAGATGTTGGTAACACTGACAAGAAATACAACCCAGAAAATTAGCGATATACTCTCTAAATTTAGCTTGCAACAAGGGACATAATATCCAATTGCTAAAACAATTTTTTGGGCAAGTTTTGCCACAAGATTAAGTAAATTTGCGGCAAAATATGCAGCCCTAATGACTGTAACAAACAATTTATGACAGCAGCAAGTAAACACATGATATGTTAGAGTATAATCAACTTGCTAGTGATGTCATAAATGCAATTTAAGAAAGAGTTTTGAGAGAAAGTGTATTTAAATTAAACTAGGGTTTCAAACATCACTTGCAATCAACTAGACTAGTGTCGTTTACTTTTCTTAGGGCAAGTGGAGTCAAGAGAAGGCATTCAAGGAAGCCAAGCAAGAGAGAAGGTGAAGGTTTGAGACTTAGAGCTATCCCCTTATAGAACCAAGTCAAACCTCAAAGGAAGACTACTAAGGTTTATTCACTGATAAACCCTAGATTCCGTCCCACTTTCTCTAGTGTGTCTAGCTAAGGAAGTTGGATTGAACTAGGTTTGGAACCTAGGGGGATAGCCACTCCAAACCCCTATCTAGACAAACCCCAAGGGGATAGCCACTCCTAACCCTTAAAGCAAGTCTTAAATGCTTCAACAAGTCAAAGGTGAAAACAACAAGGAAAAAGGATAACCACACTTAATCCTTCCACTTAGGGTTTGTAAACGTCAGAAATATCATGCAAAATTACCACTCTAATTGAGAAAATCACCAAGATACATCAAGAAATACCACATGCATCCAAAGCAATCACTTACAAACAAGGCACATTGGCATGAGGAAACCCTAATCCATGAAGAATCACCATCAACAAGAAAAAACATCCCGTCCAAAGTCACTCCAAGAGGTGCGCATACAAGAGACAATAGAAAAATAGAGCGAACTTTTCTAGAGTAGCTCTCCCACTTGTGTGAGAAGTGATGATGATAAAATGAAATAGGTGCTTCCTCTTTATATGAGGTAACCAAGCACCTTTGTCCACATAATTTGAGTAAGATGTCAACAATCCATGATAGAAGTGGGGCCGACCCCTCTAAATAGCCTCTACAATTCTAAAACATGAAATTAATACATGATATGGTACCACGTGTGGTGACATCAAGCCCTCAAGGGTGTGGAGACGGCTTCCAAAGGCCACATGTCATCATCAAGGAGTGAAAGGAAGGTGAAGATTGCAACATACCCAACCTGCAATTGAGGGACATTATGACCGAAAAAACACATTAAAATTAAGATTTTCTGCTAATTAATTTCTTGTAGCTTACCAGCTACAGATCACACCTAGATTTAACTACGTGACTGATGCCATAGTTCTAAATGCATCTAACAACATATATTAAAACATGAATGCAACTGCTCAAGCAAACAACAAATACACAACATTCATATGAACCATTTGCACAACGGAATAAACATAATAACACAACATAACACTTTTTTGTTATTAATTAACCAATTGGATGCGTTTGAACGATGAACCTCCCAGCCATATGCGTTGCTGTTCATTTCTTTCAATAGCAGGCCACCCCCGAGCTGAGGCTATGAGTCCACAAGGAGTTTCGACCCTCTTGGTTGTCCATTCTCCACACACATCTGCCCCCAAAACCCAGGTTCCACTCTATTCCCCACAACCTGTACAATCCAAGGAATGGGATCCACCTTCACTGCACACAGTCCCTTGGGGCTTCTCACTTCCCTCCAGGGCTCCCAATGCACCTGGTTGACCAGGAATCCTCCCAACTACTCTAGGAGTGCTTACAACATTCACAAGGTTTTTGAGCCATTTCCTCAACATAAAAACGCTTTATAGGCTTACAACTTGACTTCTAGGCACACACGCCTCTTTCTCAACATAAAACAAAACCAAACAATGGTTGCCTTCAAGCACAACATGGCTGGTATTCTTCCCAACACTCAGCTCCTCTCTTGTTGCCCAAAATTTGTCAGTGAAACTTATCACTATTCTGTATACGAATTCCCCCTCTTCTCCCTTGCTTGCTTAACTCTCACTCTTCCCAAATATGATTGTACATCAACCCATGCTTCCCAATAACTATGGGATGTGACTCCTCACACCCACCCTCTTACATGAGTTTAATGATTGGTTTTGAGAACACTCAACAACGAATAGAAGGTTATACATTGATAAATAATTTCAGGAATGTGGGTTGGATTAATATCCTTGAATAATTCCCCCTTGGACCCCTCTCTCTTGTGGAATCATAGCCCCCCATCGTTTTCATCCCTCTCATATCGCAACCAACGATTACTACTTGTATTAATTATTCAATGCACATAATATACAATTTGGCCCCCAACCACATTAAGTCAATACGAGCTCTTCGCCCCAAACATATCGGCTCACCAACCTAAATCGCATTTATATAATTACATTATAATTTGCAGGTATTAAAACTAGGGATGTTACATATCCCTCCCTCTTATTTTTGCACTGTACTTAGTGCACAACACCCTACATGTGTTCATACCTATTACAAAACTAGGCTCTCTTGCCTTTAATTGACCTCAAAACGTGCAAGATAATTTCACAATTCATCATTCTAGTAGTAATTCCAACCAACAGTTTCCTGGTCTTCGCAGCCTGCACCGCTTTTCTCTGGCTCCAGTTGCAATATCTTTCATACTTTGTTGATTCCCATAGCAATTCCAACCAACAAACTCTTGTTACCCTCAACCTGCACAACCCAAGGAAGTGTACCCCCTTTTCTGTAGCGCAGTCCCTCAGGCTGTACTACTTCCCTTCCATGGTTCCAACACAAGGTCGGATAGGAAGTCTAAGTTGTGGCTCCAGGAACTCCAGTTGTGATAATGTAATCTCCAACTTTCAAATAGTTGCAGTTGTGCCTCCTGCACAACATCTTAACACAACTTTGGTGGAAAGAAAATACCACTGCTGTAAATGTCGGCGATATAATGGATATGTCGCGACATTTCCCGAAATTTTAAGGCTGCCGAAATTTTAGTTTTAATATGTCGCGACATTTCCGACACTTTCAATGTGTCACGACACTATCATTGACCCGCGACACTTTCCCATTAACCCGCGAGTCGATGGAAAGTGTCGGCCTGCTCAAATTTTTTGCCAAAATTAAAATGCGTGAGGGGTTTTAAAGCCCGCGGGTAGCTTTTTTTGTTTTCTATTTCACTTGTGAAGTGTGAGAGAGCAAGAGAGGTGTGAGGAAAACCATTGTGCATCTATCCAAGGAGGAGAAAGCCAAGGATTTTGCTTTCATTAGCACCAGCGAAGAGATCAAGATTTCCAGGTATGATCAAAAACGTTTTTTTTTTCATTTGTTTGAAGATTTGAACTTTCTTTTTTTTAATTTTTAGAGTTAGGCTAGGGTTTGCATTGTGCAATGTGCCTCTTCTTATTGTTTTTGAATGGAAGATTCAATCATTCTAAATTTCTAATTCATCTATCTCTTATTAATAATTATTTAACCTTTGCATTATGGTGTGTTTAACCTTTGCCTCTTCTTATTGTTTTTGAATGGAAGATTCAATCATTCCAAATTCTAATTCATTTATCTCTTATTAATAATTATTTAACCTTTGCATTATGGTTTGTTTATTTTTTTTTTTTTTT
>JASDQU010332508.1:0-12769 GCA_032191745.1 Picea mariana | reverse complement strand
CAAGTTATTATTTGATAAAAGGCCTATGTGCAATCTTACCTATAGTGCTCATCTCTTGAGTAATTGTGTTTGGACAATGATTTCTTTCTTTGGTGTTGGAATTCTTTTTCAAGCACATGGTATGGGCACATCTCTATTGTGGTCATTATTGAAGCGTTGTTTTATTTTTTTGTTGTACCATATTAGGGCTTATTGAAGATTCATTGTAGGTCCACCACCTTCTGATCTCAATATATCAGAGCTAGTGTGAACTCTTCTTTCTCTATCTGACATTGTTTCAAGCTTCTTCCAAGTCCGAAACTAGGGTTGACAATGCTTTTTCAGGGTTATTTCAGGTCTGAAACTAGGGTTTTAGCACTCCCTTTTGGACAACAAACTATTTTTATGGTTTTATACTCTCTTTTCCACCAATGCCCTCCTTTGGTCGTTGGTTGGTCTTTTTCTACATATTTAAGGGTTTTTTTTGCAGATTTGTGCCCTCCCTTAAGGCAACCCACCCCTTTTTTTTCTTATAGCTATTTTTTTGCAACTTTTAGTGCATCGTTGGTGTTATGGATGCCAAATGCTTGTTTCCTTGTCTTGATGGGGCCAACTACCATAAGTGGGCTGATCAAATGGTAGCCCTTCTTTGTAACAAAGGCTTATGGATGTATTGGGAGAAAATGTTTTTGGTTGAAGATGATGACAATTATGACCTAGTGTGTTTGAAAATGGATGAATCCCTAGGGTTTATCACTCTTTATGTGGAGTCAAACCTTGTTCATCACACTAAGGGTAAGAAGAGTGCAAAGCAAATTTGGGATGCTTTTGACAATTTATCTAGCACAATGGACACTACTCAAGTCAATTGATTGGAAACTGAGCTCTCCAACCTCAAAATGGTGGAATTCTTTACTATTGAGGAGTATATTGGTAGGTTCAAGAACTTGAAGTTTGACATTATTACATTCGGTGGCTAAGGTAAATAGGATTATGGATATATCAATATTGTCTTGAAGAACCTTTCTCCCACATTCAAGAATTTTGCTATCATATTTTACGACATTCCTCTTTTTCTCAAGGCATCTGCCTCATCTACTTTAGAGGATGTGTTTTCTTACCTTATCTAGCATAAAGTCACCTTGAGGAATTTGGGTGAACTACCCTTTGGAGATTAGGCCCATTCTAAGGCTTCTACTTCATATATACATGAATCTGCAGGGGACACTCCCAAATCCTCAAAGACGAAGAGGACGACGTGCCGTTATTGCCATAAAGAGGGTCATGCTTTCAAGCACTGCTTTCTCCATCTTCAAAAGATTGAAGAAATTGCTTGGAAAACAATTGGCAACAATACCCCTCTCAAAGAAAAGGCTAGTAATTCTGCACACTTTGCTACACACTCTGCTTTTATGGTTTTCCACCACCACAGAACAAAGGAATGCAGATTCTTGGGCAACTAGGCATACGACAAAGCACACACACCTTCTCTCCAACTACAGTGATCATTGTTATTGCAGGACTTGTAGTTGTGCAAATCCCAACACAAGATCACCAAATCTTGTGTAACTACAGGAAATCCTACCACTATCACCTTAGTAAGAAATCCCCTTGTTTTAGTGATGGAGGAGGTTCACCACAAGAGAGGCTTCTTTGGTGACCTCAAGGGATCAAAGTAGCAAGTTTGTTAGCCAAACATACTGCCCCTTCTCTTGATCACCTAATGAAAAGTCTAGGTTTGTGAAATGGATGAGGTATGGAGCTGTTTGAGTACCTGCCAGGAACAAGAACACTTATAGCATATATATGATTGATTTCCAAGTATAAGCATGCAATCAAAACCTCATAAGACACTAGACAATGATAATTTGCTATGGTTGGTACAAAATTGCAGCAATACAACAGTTTATAACAGCAAGTACAAGTTTGTAACAGAAACAATAAATACACCACAGAAATGCAACAATTGACAATAGAAATTCAGCATAGACTTAGTAGATTAATACCCAATTGTTATATGCAATTTCTGGTAAGTTTAGGCCACCTTTAGATCAATGTATGAAGCAAATAAGAGAGTATTTAGATGGCTGTAGCAAACTTTTGCAACAACAGCAAGTTTGCAATCAAGTTAGCTTAAGTTAGTGTTAATTAAGTTAATAGGTAGCTTGAGAGATTGAGAATAAAGAGTTTTGATCACTTTCACCACAAAAGAGCTTTAATGATTAGTGCCTTATGGCTATGGACTCTTTACAACAGTAGTACAATATAACTTGGAGATGAAACTAGCAAAGGTTAAGAGGTAGGGCTTAAACTCTAAGGTGGTAGCACATTAGGGCCTTAGGGTTTAAGCCTTGAGGAGGAGGGTGTTGTTAGAGTGCAAGCACTTTTGGGCTCTAGCAACCTTTTCTCCCTTCTTTGGTACTTCAACTAGGTCACAATCAACTTTCAAGAGTCTAGAATCAAACTCCTAAAGTGCTAGCACTTTAGGGCTTTAGGACTCTAACCCTAGGTAGGATTTCCGTCACAAATATATGGATGAAATTAACCTTGTGAGACACTTTAGGGCTTTAGGATTCTAACCCTAGGTAGGATTTCCGTCACAAATTTATGGATGAAATTAACCTTGTGAGAGGAAGAAGCACTTATGCTCCTTTCTTAGGGTTTTATCAAGCAATATTTTTAATATGAACAAGTAAAATTTACTGTAAACATTCAATAGCATGAAATGAAATTGCAGAAATTTACTTCATCAAGATATGACAAGAACAAACCCTAATTGCAGCAAGATCATCCAAAAATCAGCAAAGAAGCATCCA
Organism: Picea mariana; assembly: GCA_032191745.1. Classification (NCBI taxonomy): domain Eukaryota; kingdom Viridiplantae; phylum Streptophyta; class Pinopsida; order Pinales; family Pinaceae; genus Picea; species Picea mariana. The sequence continues at coordinate 9,974 of JASDQU010332508.1, read as the reverse complement.
CACTTGATCTCCAAGAGATAGCACATGAATAAGAAGAGCTAGTAACCCCAACACAGCGAAAATTTCAGAAGTAGTCTCACATGTTTGAGAAGAATGTGATGATAAAAAATGAGTCTTGGCTAGCCATATTTATATGGAAACCCTAGCCATCCAAGAGACTCAAATGAAAAGTAATGTCTCTTCAAGAGGGGCAACCCCTTAAATTGTCTTTTCAATTTACAAAAAATAAATTTACATGAAATAAAACCCTAAAGAGGATGACGCCATGCCCTAGTAGGGTGACGCTAGGCTCATAAGAGTGACATCAAGGCTGAAAAGGTGGAATGTTGGGCCTCCAGAGGCCATGTGTCCCTCTCTCATGTGCCAAGGTCCATGCTACATGCCTCCTCCATCAATCCATCAAGCGATCCATCAAACCCTAGCCCCTATGTGACATCAAGGGCTAAAAGGGTGATGTCTAGGCCTCCAAAGGCCAACATCCAAGTGGAGAAGGGTGGGGCCTCATCCTCTAGTGATGCTAAGGTGCCTCCAAAGGCAATGTCCTTCTTCTTCCATGTGCAACGCTCATCATCAATGGTGCCCCAGATGTGGGGTCTAGCATCCATCCCGTGGGCAATGTCCTGCAAAGACAAACAAGTACACCCTCCAAGGGTCCACAAGTCATATGAATCATGCCAAGTAAGCCACATCTAATAAGAGGACCACCTAAAGAGGTGCATCAAACCCCCCTTTTTGAATTAAATAAATGCTCAAAGACCTTATAAACTTTGCCAAATTTAGGTATGGGAGGGGTGTCAAGGTGCCCTATTGGGTAAGCCAATCCCCAAGTCAAAGGATGTTTCCAAAGAAGACCCCATCTAAGTCATGAAATGAATATGAGGTGGATTGGGGCGAGACTTCTAGGAATGGGGTTCTTGACATACAAGGGTTCGTATTGTCTCATTTATGGGTGCCTTCATGGAGGGTGTGTTGCTCTTTGTCTGCGATGCAACATTTTTCCAAGCCCTTTTATTGCCATTAATTCCGTACGGTCCAAAATATTTAGTACTATGTGCAATGGAAAGGAGTACCACAATGCCACTTGAAGCTAGAAACACACAGAGTGCCATATGCAATGGAAAGTAAGAGACACCACAAAATGTATTTCCTCCTCAAGCGGACATTTATTAATTATGTGTTTAGAAGGTCCTTGACTCTTATGGAGAAGTGTTTCATTGCTCTCAGGACCTTAGGGTGAGCATCTGGAAGGATAATGATTGGCTTTTAACTTTTGCCAACTACAACACCTCTGGACCTTTAGCCCCTTCTTCCCACGAAATGAGGTACAATCCCTTCTTAGGGTCAATGAACCCAGAAACCCAAAAGAGGAGGAGACGGAGGGGAAGAAGTGTGGAAAATGGTAATTATGAATGGGAATGGCACGATTACCCTACAAGGAACTACCTATTAGCAACCCTTTTCCCGAGGGTGACCAACTTGCTAGGACACAATGACAACCACCAAGGTGAAATTAGGAAAAAGGTATAATTTCCAAGAAAACGTTCCATAATCAAGAAAGGATTCTTTGCAACATGCTCAAATGCTTCAAATATCAAAGCAACACTTACCATGACACTAGACTTGTTACCTCATGAAGCAAGATTCGTTGTCTTCTGGGATCCAAACTTGAGGTAACAAACGCTTCTCTGTTGTTGGCGATGAGTGGTCATCAACATGAAGAGGAGGGGCCCTGCAAGCTCTGTTGGTCAATCTAACTCTCGAAACTCCATGTCTGTTACCTGTGAGCCTTGAGACATGATCTCCTTAGTTACCCCTAGACTAGGGGGGTAACAATCAACATGAAGGTGAGCAACTATTAGTGTTGACTCAACTCTCCCAGTTTCTAATTGTGGCATTGTTGTTATTGATAATATTAAGTATGGGGATGAAGTTAAGTTAACATCATCTGTTATTCCTTATGGAAGGAATCACTCCACAAACCATGCTTGCTACAATGTAATGACATCCAACATATCTCAATACAATGATACTCATGTGTATATATACTTTCTCATGAGTATTCCTAGGGGTCTATGCCAACTACCCCTTGTTATTATATTATTTCCTCTAACTACCTAGTTTGTTTATCATATGATTATGGACACATTACATTCATTATCCCCTTGGGTACCTCCTTAGGTACCCCATATTATTTTCCTTGGGTACATTACATTCCATAAGGAGTAATTGATAGTGTTACTTTATCTTAAGGGTTCTCTCTACATTCTTGTGTGGATGTATTTTGGTATTTATGAAGTTAAGGGTTTATTCTCAAGCTTAAGGGTAATCTTTTTATCTATCAAGGTTTATTACATGTTCTCCATGTTCTTGGAGTGGAACCAAATCTAATATTTATTTATTGCATCTCACACACACACACACACACCAATAAAGGTGAAATTRTTTGGCCACATAGATGGGTTGGGTTGTTAAAGACATAAWTGACTGGTTCAAAGTTTTTGCTTCCATGAATTTGAAKAAATGTACAACTTGGAGAAGTCTTCTTCAACCTCAACCTCGAATATATTCATTGCAATGGTGGCCAATGCAGAGGATTACAGTGAGCTATGGCACTTTTGTCTTGGTCACACCAATTATGGATTATTGAGAAGCATGAGCCATCTTCACCTAGTTGAAGGTCTTCCAAGATCAACCTTCTTAGTGGTGTTTGTGAGGGACATGTGATGGGTAAACATCATCAAGAGTCCTTTCCAAAGGATAACTCAGGGTGTGCTTCGAAACCCCTTGAATGAATTCAAAATGATATTTGTGGTCTCTTGGCCGCTTCTTCTCTTTGGGGAGCCAAGTACTTTTTACTTTTATTGATGATTATTCTTCATTTTTGTGGTTCTACACCATTAAATCCAAAGATGTGGCGTTTAGCGAATTCTGGGAGTTCAAAACTCTTTTAGCAGCTCAATGCAACCAGAGGATGAACGGGTAAGCACAAGCCTTTTCTGAAGAGTGTGGACTTATAGAGAAAATTTGCTGTAGAGAGATGATTTGAAAACCCTAGTTCCATAACCTTTAGGGCATTGCCAGTAGCGAATTTTTTTTTTATTGGTCACTGAAGTGAGTTGTGAAGCTGGATTAAAACCCTAGAAAAATGCCTCAGGAAACTTTAGAAAAGAGTTGATCCCAAAACCCTAGTTTGCAATGCTTAGGGAAATGCCACTAGCCAAAAATTCTTCGGATTTGTTGTAAAGGAGATGGTCCAAATCCTTGGTTCTGTAGTTTGTGAAAATAGTGATGCTACTAGCCCATAGCTTCAAATCAGCCACTAAAAATAAGTAAAATGGATGGTACAAAACCCTGGTTCTACAATCATAAGAAAATAGTGATGCTATGAGCCCATAGCCATGGATCAATTGCTGAAAATGACTAAAATAGATGGTTCACAACCTTGGTTCTGTAATCACAAGAAAATATTGATGCTACCAGCCCATAGCCATGAACCAATTGTTGAAAAAATGGCCGAAAAATAGATCAGCAGGTAAGCCCTAATGTTGGGTGCTCAATTCTATGGACAAGATCTTCAAGAAAACACATAAAATAGGTTACAAATAGCACTTAGTGAGGTGTCTTTCTCTAGCAAATAATAACACCAAAAGACAACACCGATACTCCATAAGTTAGGCACAATCTTTCACTGCAAATTCTAAGCAGAAACCAAGAAGAAACCCAAACCAGCAGTGAAGAGGGAGCTATTGAACCTATTGAATGCGACTTCATTGTAACATCCTGCAATGTTATCTTCTTCTTCTTATAGGAGAATGACAAAAACTTCTTCTTCATGTTCGGGATGAGAGTCCCCAATGTTCCATCTAGGGTGAACCCAAAATTATGTCGACACCTCTATACATAGTTGTAACATTGAATTGGGATATGAATTTATAATCATCAATCGTTAGTTGTAGGTCCTTAATTTCATATTGTTCATTGCCAAAAGTGCTTTTCTTTTCAATTGTACTTGGCTCCGACATTAATATTTGATTCAACAAGTGAATGCTTATGTAGTTTTCCTTCTTGTCCTGACAAAGATGGATGCTAATCTCTTTTTCTTGAATAGTCCCTTTGAATTTTATTATTCACTGAACTCAAGTAATTGGATCTTTAATTACTCTTTTAATAAAACCCTTAATATATATATTTTTGGAGTTTGATTTTAAACCTTGGTATTATTTCTTCCATAAACTTACGAATTTATATTGACTTGAATAAACCCCTTTGTAGCTCGAAATTGGAACTTAAGGATTACCTTTATAACCCTTAGAAATTTGAAGTGGTTTAATAATTTCCCTTATACTTTTTGATTCCACTAATTAATAATAGGGATTCAAATAGTACTTTTCAATAATCCACTAATTTTAATGGATACCTTTTATAAATGCCTTCTTCAATATATTAAATATCTTGGTTTTGATGGAGATTTTTTTTTCTCGAGAAAAAAAACTGTATATTTGATATTTCAACAAGAAATCAAAATATAAATAGTTTCTTTAAAAATCAAGAATTGGTCATAAAGACTCCTATCTCAGCATCATAGTGTATCCAGAACTAACCTGATTGCACCCTGGCTGATCAGACAAAAACAAAGAAAACATTCCTAACTTGACCCCATTTGCAAAAAACCAGAGAGAACCACCAGATACAAAAAAGCATCCTGATACCAAATAAGAACCCGAGATTAATAGTATAGCCTTTGGACCTCAAGAAAAGCTACCCCGCTTGGAACTCAAAGCAGCCGAGAGTGCCTTTAGCTAAATCTATAGCCTCTATTGAAAGCTGGTCTACCCGCTGGTTGTATCTTCTAAAAATGTGATCAACAGAAATCGAGACAAAAAGATCTTGTAACTCCTTAATTCTCCATTGCTAAGGGAGCAAAGAGAGATTGTCCAGATGTGCATGACCAAGAAACCAATCCACCACAACCTTTGAGTCCCCTTCAACTTGAAGGTGATGAATATCCATATTTTTGCAAAAAGAAGCAGAGCCTAGAGCGCTAACAACTCTGCCCTGGTATTTGATCTAGGCCCTACACCCAATTTTAAACAATAGAAATGATTTTGAGAAAGGAAAAGAACCATTCCTGCGCCACACCGAGCTAGACAACCCTGACCAGCACCATCGAAGTAGCTCCAGGCTACCGAAAGATCAAATGATGGCCCAATATTGGATTTAATTACTTTAGAGGCCTGGTCCCTCTTGACGTCCATGAACGCCACCCTGATCTTATAGGCCATGAAGTGTGGGTTACTAGCCTTTTCCTTGAACACCAACTGACTGTGCTGGAACCAAAACCCCATAAAATGTAACTTGGGAGATCAAAATAGGATTTTGTTTGAGGGTCTCCTACCCATTCTATTAAACATTGCTCCAAAGAGTCATACGACCAACAGTCCTCACCTGCTCCTGCCCAAGGATCCTCACCAAGCTGACCTTGGTTGCCTCGACCTATCTTCCATGCAACCCACCGGCCAAGCACAGGAAAGGTGTTCACCATCCTTCTCCAGACATTTGATGCTCCTCGATGTGACTTGGGCTCAGTCCTTATCCACTGTACCACACTCAGGTTACAAAATTACTTGCATCTGATAATTCTGCTCCATAAACCATCAGTAAAGAGCAAACTCCATAGACTCTTAGCAACCAATGCTTGTTCAAATAAGTATACATTTTTCAATCCCCATCCTCCTTGTTTCTTTGGTTTAGCCAACGAGCTCCATTTTACAAGCGAAATGCTGTCCCTTTGCATTTTTCCAGACCAAAGAAACCTAAAACACCTTTTTCTGATCTTGTCTAAAATGCTTTTCGGAATATGTGCCAAAAAGAGCCAATACACTGGAATACTTTCAGAACTGATTTGACTAAGACAAGATGACCTCCCATCATTAGCCACCTGTGACACCCTACACTGATTCTTTCTTCCACCTTTCTGAGTAACTGTAACCAATCCACCACCTTGTAGTCATTTGGCTTCAATAAGGAGCCCAAATATTTTAGGCCACTCTCAATAGCATCAATTTTATAAGAAAACATTCTAGACAATCTAACTTCCACCTCATTTGAGAGTCTGTTACATAGCGGCAGAGATTTTTCATTACTAATTACCATACCTGTAGCTGAGCAAAAAGCTTTTAGAATTTTCTGAAAAGCCCTCCATTCTCATTCTGAGCCTTCTCCAAACAATAAGATGCCATCTACAAAAAGATGCATTAAACTTACATCTTCCGCCACTCTAATCCCCTTAATAACTCCTTCATGGCACGTTGAGGAGATTAGCTTGCTTAAAGCTTCTGCTACCAACAGGAACAGAAAAGGAGAAAGAGGACACCCTTGACGCAGTCCTTATGTTGACTTAACAAACCTTGACGGGGATCGATGAACGAGTATCACAAATTCGTCGATGTAATACAACTCATAATCAATTAACCACTTGCAGGTCGAGACCAATTTGTAACAAAATCAGATGCAAAAACGTCCTATCTACTGTCATATGCCTTWGCCAAATCGATATTCACGACGACTGCGGGCATTTTTTTTACTTTAATGGTTYGTAATCCCTCRAGTGGAACCAATCACATCCAAAATTTGTCTATTAAAAAAAAAAACAAATTGCTCCTCCAAGATGCATTCTGATAAAACCTTTTTCAATCTGCTGGCAGTGGTTTTGGCAATCAACTGTAGAAGTTACAAAGGGATATAGGCCTGAAATCCCCAAAGGAGGAAGGATGAGATTTTTTGGGTATTAATGGAAGAAAAGTATCATTAATTTCCCCAGAGATTCTTCCTGTCAGATGAGACTCTTCCACTACTTTGACCAAATCTGCTCCTAAAAGATCCAAAAAACCCAGGTAGAATTCCATCGTTCACCCGTTCAGGCCTAGACCTTTTGCCTTTTTGAACCCGAGCATCACCTCCTTCACTTCCTCACTGGTTACAGGACCTCCAACCTGCTCGTTTGCTTCAGGATCAAAGAAATGAGGGAATAACCTCACAATCTGCATCTGGTCAACAATTCTGTTCTGCTCAGTTTCCTTAAACAAGTTTTGAAAATAAGCCACCGCTGCCAAGTTTTGACAATCTATTGAACGATTTTATTTTGGATCCATTCTGGCCATCCAAATCCCAAATAGTATTTATAATCTTCCATGTTGCACAAACTTATGATTTTTTTTTGTACTTCCATCCCCTTCTTTAAGTCAAATAACTCTGCTCTTTAAGAGCCATGTTGTTTCCTCAATTGTCGATATTCGTGCTTTCTGCTCTTCCAAACCTTTAAGCTCTTCCAGTTCTGCCTCTGAGAAGACCCCTAAGCTATTTTTTGAGTACATCCTACCAACCTTCTTTTCCAACTCTAAAAGAGCTACCCTTCGATTATTCCTTTGAACTCTATCCCATTCAACAACCAGTCGCTTTATCCTCTCAGGTTATCCACAAATTGGGAAGATGCGGAATCTGCTAGATTTGGGTTGAATGGTCTCCAATTCCCCCGCACAATCCTATTGAAATTCTCTTCTTGAAGCCAAGCATAGTTGAACTTGAAAGGCCCTAGAAGCTTGACAGACCCCATGTCATTCTAAAGCATTACTGGATTATGATCAGAAACACCTCCTATACCAATCCAAGATCTATATCGATCAAAACCTTCCAAAACACTTGCCACACCACCCCTACCATTTCTCCATGTCGGAGCCATTAGCATAAGCTCCACGTCAATTAACTTAGAAGATTCAAATAAATGTACATAAAGTAGAGTGAGAGGATCCAGTTTGGCCGACTCCCCTAGACTTCTCTACCAGAAAGGGTAAGATTTAGGTACCCCCAAGGATCAAATTAGGCTCCTTCAAAGTACCTTGCCCTTCCATGGTTTCCCAAAATTCCTTTTTGTCCACCTACAAACCATAACAACTTAGGACTTTAACCTTTTTCCCCTGCTTCTTGATTTCCCCTTCCACCATAATACCTGCAACACAAACAAAGGAAGTATTTCCTTCAAAAGAATTGTTCCAGGCCGAGATAAGACCCCTTGATAAACTCTTAGAGTCCCAAGCACAAAAATGCGAGGAGGGCACTAGATTAGAAGTCAATTTTGGAGCCCCATCCCCTGAGACCATAGTTTCCTGAAACAAAACAAAATCTGGATGATACAACTCAAACACTCTATGGAGGGMTCTTTTTTTKGGGGCACCCCCAACCCTGCCCAAACTCAAAGAAAGAAAAATCATTTTGGAATCCTCCCCAAGGGTTTCTATGCTCCAAGGGCCCTATCTATAGTCCGTTGCTTCCCCAGTCTGACTTCTTTAGACGCTTTAATTTTTGTTTTTGAGATGAAAGATGTACAACAAAAGGGATTAGGTGTCGAAGAATCTTGGGATAAGCCCACATCAACAATTCCAGGATTCGACAACCCCTTGGGTTTTTGAGATTGAAGGTCATACCTAGCAGATTTGGAGGAGGTATTAGCAACATTAGAGCCCAAAACCGATGCACGTGGGTTAGCAAATTCTTAAACCTTCAGATTATCAAAAGACGCCACACGAACATTCTCCCCACCTAGACAAGCATCCTTATCCGCTTTGGGATCAATCATGAAAGGAACAACAAAAGTTTTTAATTCATCGTCTAGGTCTTTTAATAGACATGCAACATCAGGGGGCTTACCTTTCTGCTTTGCACTCGAAACCACATCCATTTCTACTTGACATCCTTTATCCTCAATCGATAATTTCTCCAGTGCTTGCATCAAAAGAACTAGCCCAGTCTCAACTTGACGACAAAGATCAGTGTTCGGATTTAACCCATTTACAACTTGCATGTCTTCCTTTGGTTTGTTGAAATGCCTTCTAGTCATAAACGTAGACTCAAAACAATCCCTGTTAAGGTGATCTATTTTCTGGTAAGATATACATCTAAACGAAATTTTCCAGTAGTCCAAAACCTAAGTAAAAACCCTATCTTTCCAAACCACCTCCAACTCCAACAGAAGCCCTTTGCTTATGTCAATCTCTACAAGCACCTGTGCCATTTTTTGGTCCTCCTAATCGACCCTATTTTCCTCATAGTGGATAAACTTTCCAATGGAATTAGCAGCAGAGACCAGAATGTCCTTCAACCATAGATCCAACGGTAGGCCAGGTAATAAAACCCACGTATGTTGAACCACAAAAGGCTCTGTGCTTGGATCGAAAGCTTGGGTCCAATGCTTTAGCACTAGGCTTGAGGGCCCCCATAACTAGGGTTTCTCCATAATCACCTCCAGGTCCTTCGTCGACAAAAATTCAAAACAAATCCATCCTTTAACTAACAAATGAAACTGTGGCGTGTATCCAAGAACTTTTGTCCATCCAATCTCCAACCAGAGCAACAGATAGTTCCTCAAGACAACCTTCCCCATAAACTTCCCTACTAGTGTTAGCGCAAAAAGTTTCGCTACTTGTTCTAGTCCAATGTCGTGGCCAAGCACCATCCTAACTTGCCCCGTTCTAGCCTTCACATATTTTTGTTTTCGACATTCTTTTGCTTTCCCACCAAAAGATGCACTAGAAACCAAATTTTGTGTTGGATTAGACACATAGGACCTAGGGTTTTCTTTTTCGAGTAAAGGTACCGACGGAAAATCTCTTTAGAAATCCTTCGTAGATCCTCCTTTCCTCATGCATACATCCGAAGCATGTGCCACATCCCATACTGACACCTGAGTCTCCCGCTCGACGACCTCGGAAAAAGCTCTGGCACATCTCAGAGCTTCTTGAAACTCCTCATTCATATGGAATATGGCGGGAGACTCCAAATTGTCCCCATCGCCATAATCTAATAACTCTTCCTCCATTAATAAATCACCTATCTTCTTAGGCCAAAAGATAGACCGATCATCGAAAAGGGAGAGATGCCTGCCGAAACCCAAAGCATAATGTAAAACTTCGATAAGCCGC
>JASDQU010332505.1:0-12797 GCA_032191745.1 Picea mariana | reverse complement strand
ATGTGAGGCCCTCAAAGACAGCAGGGAAAATTATGCAGGTATTCTGGCAGCTAATTCCTGGGATAATCTATTCAGCGAAGAGTTTGTTGAGAAGCTGGGAGCGATTATTGTAAAACTTCACAAGAAAAGGGCCGAATGCAAAAGCCAGATGGAAAAGCAATCTGTCCCATAGGCTGTTTTTAGCCTCGTGGACGTTAAAAATACTTTCATTTCATTTCATTTCTGCATAAATATACCAGTCTTCAAAAATTTATTAAGGGTTACAAAGGAATGTCGTGAAATAAATAACCAACACAAGCGCATTGCCTGGTAAGCAGATCTGAACAAATTTTAATATACCTGAGTTGTTGCAAAATCACGGAAGACTTGTCTAGAGAAGTAAGTTGGACCACAATACCAACCAGGAATATCTGTAGCAACGAGATAATCACTATAAATTGCTACTAGAAAAACTGCATTGACAACATACTAGAGAGATTGAGGATTCTCGTGGTTTAATTCAACCAGTTCACCTGCAAGGAAACGCACGCAATATATCAAATTTTGGACACATTGAGAGGAGTGAAGCTTTCAGACCTAAAGATCATAAGGATGGCTCACCTCTCGTTTTGTTGAACATTTTGAATACGGGCAGATATGAGCACATTACGATGCTTGTCTGGTTGTGATAGGTGCTCAACATATCCTCATATGGATAGCCTGGAATTAGGAAAAGTCTTAGCCTGGATAACAAAACCTATAAGCAATATATTAGAATTCACCAAAATATTTCCCTGCCACTCAGATCAAACAAGCAGTACTGCTTTGGTTTAAAATGGATAAAGAGTTAAACTATTGAAAATATCAGCCCATTGTAACAATACTTTCAATACTTATAATGGTGTCACGGTATTCTCCTTACTGTGCCAATTAAGGATTCTTTATGGTTTTTGGTAAGAGAAGTGAGAAGTTTATGCAAATAACATTTTTCAGGATGAAATTTTATAAAACAATTTTTTATGGTTAGGATTCCTGAGATATGTGATGTGGATATGATATAAACTGATCCATGAAAAGAGTCATAGTTATTATAAATTTGTTGTGTTATTTATAAATTTTATAGAATTCATATTTTGTAAAGGCCTGAAAGATGTAAGGATTGTGATGATTTTTTTTTTTAAATTTCAGATAATTTTTACAGTGCTTTTCATGATCCATTGGGTAAATCTTTGATCCTGATTACATGGCTTAATCTTACGACATGTAGAGTGAGGTCCATTAAATTCAACAATAGATCTTTTCATGATCCATTGGGTAAATCTTTGATCCTGATTACAAGAATCAAGGCTTAATATTATGAAGACATGGAGTGAGGTCCAATAAACTCAACAATAGATAATTTTTCCAGTACTTTTCATGATCCATGGAATAATAAATGGGTAAATCTTCGATGTAACAAGGCTCAATCCTATGAAGACATGGAGTGAGGTCCAATAAACTCAACAATAGATAATTTTTCCAGTACTTTTCATGATCCATGGAATAATAAATGGATAAATCTTCGATCTTGATTACAGGGCTTAATCCTATGAGACATGGAGTGAAGCCCAATAAACTCAACAATATGACTGATTACGGACTTGACGCAGATACCTCTTATATTATAACCATACCACCCTTAACCCACTGTAATATACAAAATAAGATTTACTTATGCTAATTTTGGATATTAAGAATGACTAACCATACCAACCTTGACCCACCGGACCCTACAAAATAATATATACCTATGTTAATTCCAGATATTGAGAATGAAATAAGGATATGGAATTTATAGTTACCTGGGCACCTAGTAGCTTATTATCCCGGCTAAATACACCATAATAAGGCCCACCCAAAAATGCACCGGCATATTTGGCCATCACCGAATTAGTCACCAACTGAAGGTAAGAAGAATTCTACATGGCATAGTACATCCATGCACCACCCCACACATACTCATCATAGTAGCCAGAGGAATTATAAAATTGTGCGATTGTAGATTTACCTTGGTTGTATCTACCTCTCTTGTCATTATCCCTTGAGATTGCAAAGAGAGTAGTGGCACCTTTGACGAGCTTCTTTGAGTAGGTCGAGTCATCCCTGAATACAATTGATGCCGCAGCTAGTGCAGCGGCCATCTCTGCAACCAAATCTGAATCGATTGTGCATTGAGTTACAGGACGGGTGTAGTCCATGTCTTCGGGCCTCATCCAAAAGTAATGATCATGCAGAGTTTTGGTGCCGTTCACTGCAGTGCTGACCTATCCAAAACAAAATAAAATGAGGATTGAAAGGGCACTGAAAACGAAGGCGAAGAGAGCGATTTAAGAAATTGCACAACATAAATTTTCTTGGGCTTTCTTGGGCTTGGGCTTGGCTTCATCTGACAATAGATGAAATTTATGCTGGTGGTAGATGAATTGAATGTCTTAAGTATATAGTTTGTTCCCCATCTAATGAGCTCCTTGACATGGTTAAGCTCTCCGACGACTTCATATTGTAAGAACCAAAGACTGAATACAAAATCACCATAACAGATATACAAGAACAATATGCAAAATATTATTTATTACTATCAAACACTTGAGGTAGAGCAACACCATACAATGGATCCTATTATGGAAGGGATCCTCTCCTGTTCACTTGCCTCTTCGAGGGGGCATCCTCCTATTGAGCTACAACTCAGAATACAATAATTCTCTTCATGTCCCATTACATTGCTTGAACCCCTTTATATAGTGCTATCATCACCTAAGAACATTCTAAAGGAGGAATCTTCTAGAAGTAGAACCTTCTAAGAAGTCCTCTTACATTTATTATATCTAACTATCCATTTATTATATCTAGATACCACAGTGGGTCTTATTTAATAATATAGTGGACCTAGTCCACCTTACATTGAATGGCCTCCACTATTATCACTATGGGCCCTCTGGCCCCCCACTACTACCTCTTTAGTTACCTAACATTCCATCTCCCTTATGAAAGCGTTGTCCTCAATGCTTGATGTACAACCATATCCTAGGGTCCCATGGATAATTGTGGACCATAATGCTGAAGAAGACTGGAGAACCAAGGTCCCATTGAGAAATCAAAGCCACTATGTTGAAGTAGTCCAACCGCCATTGTAAAACATGGTCCGATGGACAAGTGCTCATGTGAACTCCACACAGAGATATCGGCACCCAATAACCAACTGAAAATGATGCTCCCAATACTGGCACATATCATGTGGATCCAAATAAGAATATTCAGTCACATAGTGGGAAAGGGTCAACGATGAATCTGGAAGGAACAATACCATTGTAGAATATGGAGGCTGGACGATGGTAATCATAACTAGATCTTGATGCGGGGTATTGATTTTCTCTACAGAAGGTGGAGTAGAGTCATCAAATAAAATATGGAAGTGGTTGTCATCCCAGAAATGACAACTATCCATATATCAATCATCGCAATCGGCCTCAAAATCATACCAAGCATATATTTCTTGATATTCATCCCTGAGGTCCGCCATAAGAAATATCTCATGCATGCTATCCAATGAATCTTGAATACTACCAAAACTATCACTGAGACCGTCTGTGAGACCGTTTGTGAGGCCATCTACAAAGTTATTTAATCTGTCAAACAATTGGGCTTTGAATGCTTCAGTAATCTGTAGATTTTTTTTGAGGGTTTGAGAAGAAATAGTCATCTAAGCACCCTATGAAAATTTATGAACTCTACAGTCCCACCGCTGTCACGAAAAAACCCAAAAAAAAGAACAATAAATTACTGCAGAAAATCGCGGCATTTTCCGGAAAAACCCTGAAAAACAGTTGAATTTAAAATGCTCATAACTTCACTTCCCAGACTCCGTTTCGACTGATTTTGTTTTTGAAATTGGGTGAAATTGTGAGAGGGACTCAGATCTGTAATTTGTTTGGGAAAATTCGGCCTCCATCTTCTACAGAAATAAAAACAATTGCACCGTCGTCCGCAGAAAAAAACCCTGAAAATTGCAGATTTTAAAACTTCAATATCTTGACTTCCTGGACTTCGTTTCAAACGATTGTTTTTTTCAAATTGGGTGTTTTTCTAAGAGGAAATCGGATCTACAACCTGTTTCTGTAAATTTTGCACAGAAATATACCAAAAGTTTATGGAATGACAGGTAGCTAGAGAGGTAGAAGTGTGGGCCCAGAGGGCCCATAGTGATAATAGTGGAGGCCATTCAATATAAGATGGACTAGGTCCACTATATTATTAAATATTTGCCCACAATGTCTGCCAAGGAAAGTGATCTGATACCACTTTTTAAGAACCAAAGATTGAATACAAAATCACCAAAACAGATATACAAGAACAATATGCAAAATCTCATTTATTACTATCAAACCCTTGAGGTAGGGCAACACCGTACAATGAATCCTATTATGGAAGGGATCCTCTTTTGTTCACTTGCCTCTTCGAGGGGGCATCCTCCTATTGAGCTACAACTCATAATACAATAATTTTCTTCATGTCCCATTACATTACTTGAACCACTTTATATAATGCTACCATCACCTAAGAACATTCTAGAGGAGGAATCTTCTAGAAGTAGAACCTTATAAGAAGTCTTCTTACATTTATTATATATAACTATCCATTTATTATATCTAGCTACCATAGTGGGCCTTATTTAATAATATAGTGGACCTTGTCCACCTTACATTGAATGGCCTCCACTATTATCTCTATGGGCCCTTTGGGCCCCCACTACTACCTCTCTATCTACCTAACATCATACTTGGGACTGTATTCAATCACACTCCAACTAAGCATAGTCATGGAAAAAACTTTAGGGAAAGAAAATGTATGTGGTCTCCGGAATCGTAATATCCGCCCACCAAATTCACATGAGGCGTCGAACTATCCGAAAGACCATCTTGCATGCCAGAGTCTCCTCTCCATGACACATTGTTTTCCTTGGTAAGATGCCCCGCTGCAAACACATGTCCACAATTAGCGCCTGTACGCATCTTAACACAAATGAACAAGCTCGAATTTTATGGAGAGAAACAGATCGGTTTAAAACCGATTGAATCAACTGCATTGAGAGGACCAGAGTTCTAATGCTAAACGATATCCATATCAGAGTTCTAATGTTAAACGAAGTCTTCTGATAAGTCTAGAGGATTGAACTAAATTCTCGTTAACACTAGATCTATTAATCATTGCCAATGTTTATAGACTGAGTTTCTTCTCACCTAAAAAATCGAAAGCACGTGCAGCGGATGAGTTTGAAGGCGAGTTTCTTCCAGACAATCGAGGTTGGAGATGCGATGATCTCATCGTAGGCAGATTTTGAGACGGAGGATATGTCTCTGCTCCTGGGGGAGTGTTGCAGGGCTTGCAGGAGAGCGCATGTGTGTCGTAGGGCGTTGTTGGAGAACATATTGAAAACCGTTCGGAAAATCCAAGGGGCTTCTCAACCTCTCTGTGAAATTGGCTGAGAAGGCCGAGGTCAAGTAGCAACAACAGTCGCAGGGTCATATTGTGTGGCCAAGGTGGAGACCGTGAACGCGTATCCAACAAGGTCATATGGGGCAACAAAGGTGGAGCATATGACCGCTCACCCAACCTACCCACCAGTCGACTTCTCCTCGCATCTGCCACCGAATAACTAGTACCCTCCACCGCCGTATCCACCCCAGGCGGGCTATCCCCCGGCCCCGCCTTACTACCAGGGTTACTCTCCACGTCCCTACCAGGGTTACCCTCCAAACCAGGGCTACCCACCTTACCAGGGTTATCCGCCCATTGTTCCTGCAACGCAACAACCTCCCAGGAAGAATAATAAACTTGAGATGGATTTGGGAGCAAGCTTAATTGGCGGAGCTCTCGGTGGTCTGTTACTTGGAGATATTATCAACGATGCGAGTTATGATGGAGGGTTTGATGATGGCGGTGACTAATGGCGGTTACTTTGGCGATGACATGTCATGTATCCATAGCTTACATGTAATGTATCCATAAGCTATGGACAGACAATGAAAATGCCAGAAAGAACTCCCCCTAAAAAAATGTATTCGGCGTAATTATTATTATTATTAAAATATATTTTATTATTGATTTTGGAATATGACTTAAAATTATTATTTATTAGTTAAAAAATTGTTTTTTAGACCTACAAAATTTACATGATCTACATAAGATGATAACACTACACATGGTATTAAAAAATTACCATGTAAGTTTTGTAGGCTTTTTCTTAGTGTACACTTATGCTACCATGTATAAAAAAAATTACCATGTGAATTTTGTAGACTTTTTCTTGGTGTGTAGTTATGTTACCATGGTATCAAAAAATTACCATGTTAATCTTTTGTAAAGATATGGAGCATTTATAATAAACCATGGTGGTGTGCATATCCACAATCTAAATGAACCTCATGTTGGAGTATATCCTCAATCTCTTATAATGCTTATAAGAATATAAAGCATGTATCATTCATAGCAATGAATTAATGCATATGCACTAGTCCATAAACTAATTGAAATATACATGAGTTTTCTACCCATTAAAAATAATAAACAATTTAACCTTTCAAAATTATAATTATTCAAAAAAATATTATTAATAGTATACCAATTAAAAACAATTTAACTATTAAATTATAATTAAATATATATGTAAAGCATATAATGTTCATGGAAAAAGCTTATAAAAACAAAATTATTAGATTATAAAATCTAGTAATTTTATTTATTAAAAATAAAATTATAGTTGTAAATGTTGATAAAGCATTCAAAAATTATCTTTATAGATAGATTGTTACTTGCACTTTCGAAATTTTATATTTCAAGTAAGTCTAGACTATTATTTATACTAGTGAAACATCATATACAATTCTTGTCAAAAATTCCAAAAAAGCATAGTCATCTTTATACATTAAAATACTTTAATTAGTCCTCTAGAAATCTACAATTGTAATTTTGTTTTTATAAATAAAATTATTAGATTTTTTATGTGGATATAACACATGCATAAAGCCTCTAGGGTTAGCTCAAGTGGTCATGAACCAAACCTGAGACCTCTTATCTCTCCCCCAAAGTTGGGGAGGTCATGGGTTCAACTCTCTAATCCCCTCGGGGTTGCCTAGAAGGATTCAAATTAAAAATTATCATTTCAAGAATCAACAAGGATGTTAATCGCTTTGAAAGAGTCTCATTTTTTCGCATAAAATGAGATCTAAATGAGGAGGCAAATCAATGGGCTAAGCAAGCCTCTAAGTTAAACCATAGAGTCTTGTTTAAAAATGGGGTATATGACTATAGGTCAATCCCCTAAATCACAGGTTAAGTGGTCATTAATTCGCATCAATTTATATATGAATCAACCATTATTAGCAAGTTATCCAAGCCTTGAGGAAGGTGATGTGAGGACATCTATCAATCCTCACCTCATGTGAAATAAAAGTTGGTTCTTGGTTATTGAATGGTGCTCGATGCTCAAGTACAAGCAAGGATGGATAGTTGTAGAGTCAAGGTCCAAGCAATGGAGTAATTTGGGATGGAATGTTATGTTGGGTATTATGGTATTTAGACTTGGGTAGTGTTTTGATAACTTCATACTTGGTTTTCCTCCAACTACCTATGAAGTGAATAGTGTATTCTTCCCAACTCTCTACAGAATTTCCCCTGTAGTTTCCAATCAATTCCTCATTGAGGTGACGTTTGGAGAGTTGGTGATATCTAGGAGAGGTTCATGGTTCAGAGCATCACTTGAATATGAGGAAATCCATCAAGAATTGCTTGAAATTTTGGGAGTATGTGTTTGTCAAGATTTGGTAAATTCCAAAAACAATTCCTTCTTCAACATTTGGATGAATTATATCTCTAGTTTTTTTCTTTCTCCTTTTGAAGATTGTGTTGGTTGGTCATAAGCTTGTTGAATTTGTGTGTTTGAGAAGGATTTAAAGGGCCCTAGAATATATTCTCTTGAGTTTTTCTATGCCTTTAGAAGAAGAGTCTTGAATCTCTCTTGGTCCAAGGTTTACTCTATAGTCTCAGAGTTGGAATAGGCATGTACCACTCAAAATGGAAGCCTAATGAGCATACTTCTTCTACATAAGTAGAGACTAGATTTTATTAAAACTGAATGTAACATGTTGTGAAGCTTTTCTCTTACTCAATGCATGGAAACTTTATCCATGGCTTCAAACAATAGGGGAATGGAGAACTTGCTCCTTGTTGCACCAAAAGAAGACAAAATGATCCACTAGCACAAAGACCCAATGGAAATTGAAGGCCAAAGATTTCCTCAATTCGACGAGGGACAAAAAGAAGAGGGAAGTGTTTATATTTATTGTCATTGATATGTATTTTCAAGTAATCTTTATTTTGGGTATTTTTGTTAAATAAGCCACTTATTGGCCAAATTGGAGTCTTTTTTCTAAATCCCTGCTTGAATTTGTCTAATGTGTTTTCATAAATTTGTCCTACTTTGCTAAAGGAAAAAAGAAACAGTCATATGTAATATGTTGTGTGCTCTAGATCCAGAATCTTTTTTTGAATGAATATATATATGGAAAAAACCCTAGCAGGGTCTGCAATGGTGGCTCGGCCCCCGAGCCATATCCCTTCTGGTTTTCTATGTTGGACAAATTCAAGGACATGAGAGGATCGAGGTAGGGGTCAGGGTGTTAAATGACAGAAGGTGGCCATAGTGTTAAGCCCCTTCCTCGATTTGGAGGGGTTATGCACAAGCGAAGTAGGTCCCTTTCGTTTAGAGGCCAAGTGGAAGGGTACTTGAGGACTAATGGTAGTTAATGACAAGCTAGTTGGGTAGTAATGGGGGATGACCTATTGGATTACAGAGAAAAGGTATAGGGAAAGGATGACATCTTCCCGTCTGATGATGAGTACATCAAAGCGTAGGTTTTAAAAAGGGATGTAGACATGTTGGTACTTGGATCGTGTGATCCTTTACAACAGGGCAATCTTCAGGTTCTGTTATCCAAAAAAGGACCGGTTTCGTGCCAGGCATGTGGGAGGAGATCAAGGTTAGTGAATGGCTTAGGAACACACTTTTGTGTGGGGGTAAAGAGCTTGACGGGATCCCAACCAACCCACATTTCATCCTCGGTGCATGCAATTTCATTTTCGTTGCAGGTGGAAAACAAAGAAGTCCCAAATTTCCAAGAAGTTGAGAAGAACTATTCAAAAAGTAGATATTCAAGGAAAGGAAGGTGTTGGAAGGTGAGGAAGGAGAGAAAAAGGATGGTGGTGGGTGATGATGTGGTAGTTGGGGATATCTCAAACCTGTTAGGAAGGACAGTTGTCGGTAGGTTCTATGGAAAATCAATCTCTCCTGCATCTATGAAACTTTGGTTGGAAGACAACTAGGTTGGAGTATTAGGGTATTGCCCTATTTTTACACGTTAGCGAGGGGATGGATTTGCTTTATTTTCAACTGGCATGAAGACATGATGGAGGTGTTCAGTGTTGATTATCCTCTAACAACCCTTGGTATGCTCTCATACCATGTTGATTTTACCACTTCAACTCAACATCTGGTAGTTAGCTCAAAATAAAATCACTTTATCTACTAAAAGAACAACCAAGTAAACAACTAAACATGCAGTGGAAGCACAAATAAGGAAACCAAATCATGCACGCATAAACACCAATATTTTCAGGTAAGCTACCCCTGGAAAAAACAAGTTCTAAAATGATTTTATTAAGGTCAAATCAGGGCTCCCGTAATAGGGAAAATGACCCACTGAGAGAAATACAACTACAGACAAACCTAACAAACCTGACACAGTATACTCTGTTGTACAACCACTGAACAACATGCTTTTCGAGGTGTGCACGATTCACCTTCTTGTGACCCACATATGTACGCGATTGACTGCACTGTGAACCATGTACATGTGCAGAAAACCCGTACAGACACTTCTGTACGATGCACCCTTTTCCTTTGGATTCTATCCTATGAAACCCACTTGTGGCTTCCTATGTTCTCTCTCCTCCTTGGCATGTATTATCTCTAGATGAAATTCCTTCTCCACCTCTCCAAGATTTTGAATCACTATCCTTTGTTATCTAATCCTCTCTGCATCAACACATTGACGAAATCTCTTCACCCAACTAGTGAGATCTCCTCACTCTCATGTAAGCAAAAATCCTTTACTT
The DNA here is from genome assembly GCA_032191745.1 of Picea mariana. Taxonomy (NCBI): domain Eukaryota; kingdom Viridiplantae; phylum Streptophyta; class Pinopsida; order Pinales; family Pinaceae; genus Picea; species Picea mariana. The sequence goes on along the minus strand of JASDQU010332505.1, from coordinate 2,609 downwards.
CTACATTCCTCACACTAGAAAAAGTCCTTCTTTACTATCCTCAACCTTGGTCTCTCACCAAAAGTCTCGACCTTGATCTCTCACCAAATTCTCTCACAAGTGTATCTCACACAAGGCAAGTGTAGACTCCATCAACACAAGTGTCTTCCTCTTTCTCCTAGCCTTTCTTTTATAATTAAGAGTTACGATCTATTTCTAATCTCCAAAGTGATCTATGGTTGAGATTACTTCTCACACTCACTTAAGATTTAGATTACATGTTGCATGCTAAGCATGTTCCTTAAATAACTCAATTAATTAATAAAAACATTTTTACTTTAATTAATTCCCTTAACTAAAGTAAACTCACACTATGATTTCAATGACTTCCACATGTTAGACAGATGCCAATGTGAAAGTACATGTTCGATGCTACAACTAACATCAAAATTCATTTGTGCATGGGGGTGGGGTTGTCAGGGTTGGTCCTGAAGGAATGATCGATCTCTTTCAACCCTACATACGACGTCCGTTCCCCTTCAAAAGTGTCGATGACTCTGCCAAATCCATTGTTGGCATTCTAGCATGAAGAGGTTTTGGTTGCTATAGGGAACACGATTAGAAAATTCGTTGGTTTTGAACTGAGATGGGAGAATAAGACTGATAGACACTAGGCATGGTTTTAAATCAAGGTGGATTTGCGAGACGTGTTGACGTGTTGTTGGATGAGACTGAGCTCATCTGGGGGAGGTTTCTTTATTACTCAAAAGATTGATTTTTGGTGCATCTCGTTTCGGTTCTTTGGTTGTCATGTGGTAGGGCATTTACAAGCTATGTGCAACATGAACCCAACTCATTTTTTGTCATTTTCAAAGTTCTTGAAACATAAATAAGGCGAGGTGGACTCTGAAATAGTAAAGGTGGTGAAAGCGGAAGGTAAGGAGCATAACGACTGAAATCTTACAAGGACTGTCTCTCCAGGTGGCAATTTCCACAAGGAACCCTGTGGCAAAAATTATGGTAAGAATCCTAGTCCTATTGTACCAGTTCAGTCATTGTCTGATGATGCCTCTTTGGATATTCCTAAGGTACAAGACTCAAGTTCATGTGATGTTCCTCCTAACTCTCTTCCCTGCAATATTCCTTGTAAACCCATTTTCGAGTTTTCTTCTCCTTCTGCTAGGTATTGTGGGGAAACATCGTCATCTCAACCCCTAGATTTCTTAGGGGAAGCTCGTGTTTTACCTTCGAAACCTACTAAGGCTATTGATCAATATTCTTCCTCATTGTTGAGTCCAATTTCAAAATCTATTATGAAATATGGCTATCTTTTACAGTCTAAGAAAAAAAAGGGCTCGGAAGGGGAGACTTTTGAAGGTCTAGCTTTGGACAAAGGAACCAGGGGGAAAGTGGGTAGAAAATATTCAATTTATTTGGCTAAGATCCATGAGGTTAAAGAAATTCATAGTGGGAAAAAATCTACAATAGTTCAAACCCTTAGAGCAGGGAAAGCCTATGAGAGAGGTCACAAATGATTGTGTTCTTTTTAGCGCTCGAAGAGTGGAGGGCACTCTCCAAAACTCTTATCCTTCAAGAAGATGTGTTAGGATGTTAAACCAAACTTTATGATGATTCAAGAGATGACGTGTAGTGTATTCAAGGTGGAGGAAGTGTTCAATTCTTGTCTATCAGGCTGGTCATCTTTCTCTTTAAACACATAGCATCTTTCTGGTGGTCTCATTACGACATGAGGCCTTCAATTAAAGGTGACAGAAAAGTCTATCTTTCCCTCATGCATGATAGTTCAGTTAAGTGACAGGTTGTTCAATTATTATTTTAAGTTTATTAACATTTACAGTCCTTATTCTAATCGAAGCCCATCCTGGGAGTGGTTTAGTGAGTYTGGTGTTTTGAATTTTGAAGATATCATTTTGGGGGGAGATTCAAATTTTAGCATCTCTTTGAATGATGTATTGGGAGTGAACCCTCGAAAAGATCCCCAAGAAGAGTTTTTCTCCCATTGGATGGAGATTCACCACCTTTTGGATTTAGCCCCCTCAAAATTATCTTAAACTYGGTGTAATGGGAGAAAAGGGTCAAGAATGATTACAAAAAGACTCGATAGGTTTATGATATTAGAGGGGCTTATTGAAAAACATCGGTGCTTTAAATATTGAGTTGATGTTGAGGGAATCTCTTACCACATGCCTATAATTTTGGAAGTGTCAAATTCAAGGAAAAGATTGGTGTATCAAATGAAGTTTAATTAGGAGTGGCTAAAGGAAGAGGATTATCAGAAACTAGTTGTGGAGACTTCGTGTCATTTGGATGAGGATATGGGAACCTTTATCATGCATTGATTCGATGACAACACCTCAAGAATTAAACAAGCAACAATTTCTTGGGCCAATGGTTTTAGACTAAAACAATCGACATTGATAAGGGAGGTGGAATCAAAGCTCAAGGTTATCCTTATAGAAAGAGATGTAGGCTCTGTTGAGCTCTAGATCTACCTAAGTAAATTAGAGTGCATTTATTATCAATCCGGTGTTTGTAAGACTTAGAGGCATGTCCAAAGTATATGGATTTTAGAGATAGTTTTATCTTTTATGGAGATAACCCAAAGACTG
>JASDQU010332504.1:0-12807 GCA_032191745.1 Picea mariana | reverse complement strand
ATGTGATGGGATTAAATATATTGATCCTATGTGATGCGGTTAAATTCCCTTCTCTGGCGATCTAACTTGATCTACCTCATCCGGATGGTGACCCAATGCGGGCATGCAAGGGATTTCCTTGTGCGAGCAGTGAAATCCAGAATGTCCTTCAGAGTCTAGCGCAGGAGGAATGGGAAAAAAGGGATCCGGGATGTCCTAGAAATCCTTGTAGTCAGCTGAAGATGATCCTCCATGTATTCTATGACGGCCTCCTCCATACACCATGGAGGAGAGATGGACTGCCTTCAAACCCTCTAAAGTCCTAGAGCCTCTGAAAAACTAGGTTCTGTGGGAACCCTAGATGAGCTGAGGCGATGTCAATCCTGGGAAACCTCGTCCCTAGCCTCTTAAAGTATGCAAACCAATGATCTGAGGTGATCAAATTGTTCTTAGAATTGTTCATTCATGCGACGTCCAAGCAATTGAAAGAAAAAACGATTGGTCTCATCTCCAGCCTGTTCGTGTTCGGCGCAGAACCCTAGATGATTTGAGGCAGTGTCAATCCTGGGAAATCTTGTCCTTAGCCTCTTAAAGCACGCAAACCGACGATTTGAGGTGACCAGCGTGTTCTTAGAATTGTTCAGTCATGTGATGTCCAAGCAATTGAAAGAAGAAACGATTGGTCTCATCTCCATCCTATTCATGTTCGGTGATGTCAAAGCCAACAATGATCTCTAAAATCCCCCGCACGCATCGTGGATCTCTCTTTCACGGTGGCTTCTTCCGTTATCTGTAATATTTTTTCATACAATCTGAAATCTATGATGCTAGGGTTTAGAATTTATCTCTGTACTTGGGGAGAAGAAATCTCTTGTCACTAAATTTGGAGCTCTTATATGTTGGACTAGATCATGTTTTTGTCCGTCTCAGAGCGCTCCTTCACCTTTTTATTTTCTTATTTGGTAACTAAAATATTTATTATATAATGATATTTATTTTTATATAATATATTATATAGGTAATGTTTAAAAAAAAATTAGATTCTTTGAAGATAAGATTTAAACAGAGATAGAGGATAGATTGCTAGAGTTCAAGGTTTAATTGGACACATTTGAGAATAGAATACAATAAATGGAAAAACAAAAACAATCAACCTAAGAAGAAGAGGTTGAAGAAATTGTCAACTTGAAATATATGATTAAAGAGCTATAAGAAAAAATGATCAACAATTTGGCCCTAAGTACTTTGGAAAACAAATTGGATATCAAACCCATCAAAGAGGAAATGAATAAGCTAACTTGAACAACATAATTTTTGGTATAACACAACAACAAAATGAAGAGACACTCAGGATCCTTTTTTGGAACTCTAGTAGTTTTCTATGGCACAACAGTCCTAGGTTAAGTTGGATCCCCATTGATATTGAATTATTTCTCTAGTTGAAACATGGGAGCATGAAGAGTTTAAGGTCCCTAACATAGAAGGATTTGTTTTGTGGTGGGCATGGAAAAAAATCATACCTTAGAGGGATTGGAGGCATAGCTCGCTATATAAGAAAGAACATTTCTCCTCACATTCAACTTCATAAGATCGACCCTCTAAATGATTACATTTTCAGACATCAATGCTAACAAGATGTATATAGCAATTTGTTATTTTGCACCTATTAATTCTACGTTTTATAAGAAAAACAATATAAATAGAAATTGTCAGACTATGATGTTCGAGATTCACACTATGATGTTATAGATTGAGATCCAAAATCATATCAAGTTGTTTCATATCCTACAGTGAAAGATGGAAACATTTTGTTTTTTTCAATTCTTAAGCTATGAATTCATCCCACTATGCTTTTTGGTTAGGAATGATTCCTCCACTTCTATGTATAGAGTTAGGTCTTCCTCCACTCAATAGGTCTGAAGACTAAATGATTAGGGGTATCCTTTGATGCCCTCTTTTCCTATGCTTCGAGAGAAGTTAATCCATCCAAGTGTGACTATTAGATCAACTCTTTAGTCTGGCTTCCTTACTGCTAGAACAAGATATTTATAGTTTGAGAAATGGAGGTAATATCCTCCTGCTAGTAGACTTCAATGCTAGAATTGCAACTAACCAAGCTATTCTTTTAAGAAATGATTTCAACCACAATCTTTTATGGCTAGATGAGGACCTTGTTTTAGCTAATAGCTACAAAAGAAGTTGTGAAGATGTGATGGAGAATTTGTTTGGTATTGAGCTACTCAAGCTCTCTAGTTCTCAAGACCTAATAATTTACAATGGACTAATGAAGTGGACGAACTCCAATTTATAATATTATGTATCATATTATTATGGTTTTTTGTTTTCTATATTTTATTTTTTTTATATTTTTAATAATATTTTATATTAATTTTATCAATTAAATATGAATTATTTATTTTTATTATTAAATTTAATTGATAATAAATATATTTACAATAATTTTTCATAAAAAAAAATTAATTATTTATTTTTATTATTAATTAAATTATAATTATTATAAAAATAATTTCATTATATCATTATCATAATATTATATTATTAAATATAGTTTTAATGTTATTATTTATTATATATTAATATTTTTTATTTATTTTATATTTGTTTCATGTTATTGGGATTTACCAATGGCTTTAGCATATATCCCTCATTTTTTCACATTCATCGTAATCTCACTCATGTTTTAAGATATTTAAATTTGCAGCATTTACTTGCTAGAAAGTGATAACCCACTTGTAACGATATAACTTCTATGAAATAAGATGTAATTCTATAATTTATAAGTTACTAGATACATATTTATAATAATTTTAAAAATAATAATTTTTTAATAACCCATTTGTAATGATATAACTTCTATGAAATAAGATGTAATTCTATAATTTATTAGATACATGTGTATAATAATTTAAAAAATAACAATTTCCTAGTAACCCATTTGGAACGATATAATTTCTAAGAAATAAGATGCAATTCTATAATTATACATGTATATAATGATTTAGAAAATAATAATTTCATAAATTTACTTTATATAATGATATAACTTCTTAAAAAATAAAATGCAATTCTATAATTTATTAGATACATGTATATAATGATTTAGAAAAGAATAATTTCATAAATTTACTAGATACATGTATATAATAATTTAGAAAAAAATAATTTCATAAATTTACTTTATATAAGGATATAACTTCTAAAAATTAAGATTCAATTCTATAATTTATTCGTATATAATGATTTAGAAAAGAATAATTTCATCAATTTACTTTATAGAAGTTGTATTAATAAAATATATGTTTATTTAATATAAATAATTTATATTTTTTTTTATTGTAAATTTGATTATATAATTATATGTTATGCATTTTATATAATGATTTTTTAATATATTTGATTATGTTTAATTATAAATGATTATATTTGATTTTTATGATAATGAAATAATATTCACATAATCATTATTTATTTAGAATAATGGAATTTGTATTATTTATTATAAAATTGACTATATAATAATGATATATTATTATTAATAATAATTAATAATAACAATAATGATATTATAGATTCTCACCATGTAAAAAATACATATTTTATAGATTCAAAGCAATATTAATTATACAATAATCATGATTTTTCAACATTACACATGGTTGGAGTCCTTCTTTGTTGGTTAAATCATACAACAGCTTAATAGTAGCTAAAATGAAAATATGCATGTTCTATACACACCCAAGTGCTATAAACACTAGCACATACATTGAAAATGTTATCGTTGTCTAACTCATATCCTACAAATACTTTGGAAGATCAACATAGAAGTAAAACTTAAATTTAATTTTCACAACAAACGTAAGTTTTATAAACACTAATACATACATTGTAAATGCTATCATTTTCTAACTTATATCCTAAAGTAAAAGTAATTTTGTATTAGAAAAAGGATAGAATCAAAGTAGAAGTTTGTATTAAAAATATACAAGGAAAAAGGGTAATTTTGAATTAGAAAAATGATAGGACCAAAGTATAGAGACTTGTATTAAAAATATACATGAAAAAGTTTGCATATTATATCAAATCATAAGTTCTAGATCCAATTATTTAAATAGTGAAAATGATAGGTGTATTGTTGTATAAACCAAGTCAAATTGAGAAAATATTTACAATAAATTTTAATTAGATAGAAAGTTTTAGAATATGGCACATGAAGGATCCCTTCATGAACTTTGGTCCTTACAATTGACTTCTTTATGGTTCTCTTCATCACTTTATATGATGTTTATCTTACTTGTATGGTTGTTGGTTATCCCATGTTCTTGTGCTTGACCTCTTCAAGATGGAAGAATTTGTCTGCAAGTGGGGGAGGAGTGGTCAAAATGTCATTCATGTGGTTATGTAGTGAGTTTTCTATACTATCCACCCTGGAAGCCACGAAACCTAGATGTTTCCCCATTTTCATGTATCTAAGGTCTTGGGTATGGATGTGTTATTTCATGGTTATTTCCATGTTTCACATTGCTCAAAGTTTCATTTTCAATTCTATGGCATGCCTCAATCGTTCTTGATCTTTTTCCTGTAATACATATTTCAAAGTTGCATGCTAATCACTCTATTTTAGTTCCGCCTTGGTCTCCTTGTGTTGGTTGTCTACCAATATCTTCTCATAAACCTTCATGTGCCACCGGAGCTCCACCAATTCACACATCACACAACACCTACTCATGTATTTAGTTATTTAGTCATTGTTATAACCTAAAAAGTGCAAAATCAAATTTTAGTAATGTTTGTAATGTATATAATTTTTATTTTTATTTTTCTAGTATATCATATTGATTCATCTTGCAAGACCATTTTAGTGGAAATTCCGAGTTTTGAAAATTGGGGTCTGGAGCCTTCCAAAGCAATTTTGAGGCATTAAACAACATTTTTTTGGGTTCTTCTGTTCGAAAATTGCACCCACCCCCTTGATAGTTTTATACACTCTAATAACTTTCCAATAGTCTAGACCATGCATCAATTGGAGTTTGTATGAAAAAGCTATGCCTCCCGCTAGTTGACCTATCATGTTGACCACCATGGTACGAGAGAATGTCACATCATCCCCCATTACTCATGCATACGAGGCTAGACTCATATGTAATTTAAAGAATATTATAGAAGGTTCAAAACCATATCACAATTGAGATTTGAGGAAGTAAAAAAGCTACGCCCATATGGCTATGGGGCTATGTTAAATACCATACCAGTAGGAGGAGAAGGGGTTCCATTATCTTGCATTGTATCTTGATCTGTTACTCAAAACAACATCTAAGAGTGGTATTTTGTGAGCATAACAAAGGAGGAGAGAGTTTTGAGTAGACATATAGGCCACATGTCAAAGGAATCTCCACAAAGAGGGCCTCTTTCTTTATACTTGCATCATTTCTATACTAGAGAAAAGAGAGAAGACTGGCCTCACCTTCTAGATTCAAGTTTTCTCCCGTATTTGGTTTTCGAGGTCATATGTTTTTTTTTTTTTGTAAGTAAGATTTGTATAAAAAGCCTTCAAAAAGAAAGAGTTACATTGTCATCAAGAGTTTCGGACTGTAGGAACTGAAATGTCTCAGAGGGAAACTAGTTCAGCCAATCGGTTAAAGTAAAGCCTATTATCTTAAGGTACCAGTCTGAAAATCACATAATCTTAAACATAAAAATTCCATTCTCCTGTGGGAGACCGAAATGACCTGTCAACTAACCCTGATATAAAAACAAAATCCAAAAGAGGATCATATATGAAATTCAGACATTTTTCTAAACTTGCATGAAGACACCTGGGCAGGTCAGGTGGAGGGATTGTATCAAGGCCACACATCCATGGAGGTGGCGTTGATCATTGGGTTTGCGGCTGGTGCTGCTTCCTCTTCAACCAATGTGCCTCCCTCCTCCATGGGCTCATGTATGTTTGCGCATGAGTCGACGTCACGTCCAACCCCTTCCTCTTCGAACATTGTCCCTCCCTCCTCCATGGCCTCGTGCATGGAAGCTCCTATGTTGACGTCGTCTCCAACCTCTTCCTCTTTGACAATTGTCCCTTCCTCCTCCATGGGCTCGTGCATGGCAGAACTTGTGTCTTCGTCACCACCAACCCCTGTGTCATCTTCTCCACCAGCCCCTATATCATCTTTGTTTCCATCCCCTATGGCGTCGTTCTCTCCTGGTGTTGAGAGGCATGCCCCTTGCAGATTTGAGAGAAATTACAGGAACGTTGAAGTCTTCCCGTCTAGGAGTTCCATTTGGAATTGCAGGTCATCCAGGCCTTACCGCAATGTAAATACCAGACCTTGCAGAATTGCAAGGATGTCCTACAATTGTGAGCCTGGTGTTAAGTCTGAGAAGGAATGAGGCCCTGGTTGCAGTCCGAGGATTTCTGGTTGGGATCCAAGGTGAGGCTGACTGGTTGAAAGCACTGACTGGACTAGTGCACTCATCGATGAGTTGGGTGGAATTGGAGGAAGTGGCAGGGAGGTGGAAGCTAGGTCATATGAGGGTCCCAGGTTAAAACCTAGGGAATTTCTAGAGATGGAAAACCATTCCAGTCGACTTGAAAAGGGTGAGGATATAGACGAGAGGTTGTGAGAGCTTTTTCCAGACTGCGACTAAGAGGATGGAAAGGAAGGTGAAGAAGCTGACGAGATCAGAGATGGTGCAGGCGGGGGTTAGAGAGCCACGCGTGGTCGGTTGGGCTGCGAGGCTGAGCCGCACTTGGATTTTCCCCTTTTCCTCGACATGCTCGAGACACTGAGGGGATTTGCAGGTGCCTGAAAGAAGCACAGATAGCGAAAGTGCAGTTGGGAAGAGTGCATGTCGTAGGAGGTCTCGGCCAAGGAAGAGAACCACTGCGAATGCGCCTGGTAGAAGTCATGGCGTCGAGAGTGCTGAAGGAGGCAAGCACGCATGAGCAATGTAAATTCCAATTCATGGCTCTGAGCCATTGATAGGACAACAAGCTTAGGCCAGGCGCACTGAGAGTAATGGTGCCTAGGCCTACGTGAGTGTGACTTAAATGCATTAGGGTGGTGGGAGGGTGTGACACATGCCTGTCACATGGCCATTTCCATGTTGGTCACCTCGTGTCCTCTCCTGGTGACATTTGTCCCGCACTGGCACTCCATTTGGGGAAGGTCATATGTTGTTTTTATTTGTGGATGGTGTGTGTATTTATTTATGTTCTCTTTTTTTTGCATTTCAACTATTTCATACATTTTTTAAAGAAGAAATCCAGTAATCAAGAGTTTGAGATCTAAAGGAAAAATAACCTTAATAGAAAATATTTCATTTATTTATTATATTTTTTGGATGAATTGTTCCAATGGAATATCCACAACAGTTTATAGATCATATTGGTATTAGAGCAGGTTTTTCTTTTGGGTATTTGTGGGAAGTTGTGAGATCTAGGAATAAACTTAAAGAGAAGTCGCAGAAATCCTAGCCATGGAGAATGATTTTGTTCATAAAAACCCTCTATATCTAGTAGAAGGGATATTTGAAATGTTGAAAGCACAAGTTTCCAACATCAGTCGCAATATGAACCTCCTCATGGCAGCTCTCGCAAGCAATATCAGACTTTTCAGAGATAATGGAGGCTATAACTCAGATATCATATTAGAGGGGAAATATAGAAATCAGGAAGACTTGGGAAAGGAGTCGCGAAAAGAATCTGAGAAAGAGAAGATGAATTATAGGGCCATGCTTTAACGTAGTGAGAAAGACATAAAGAAACACTTAGGTTGGAGGGTGATCTTCCAATAAATAGGTGGGAGGACTTCAAAACTCACATCAAGTCCCAATTATACCATATTCTATATGTATAGTACCAATGGATCGAGTTACAATACTTCAAGCAAAGGCATGAGAAAATTGTATAGGAGTACACCACTAATTTCATAAAGATGGCCATCATGATGGGTATCTATGCCAATAACCGAAATGTAATCCTCAAGTATCTGGAGGGTTTACACAATCATATATGAAATAAGGTGATTCTCTTCAAGCCAAGGACATTGTATGAGGAGTGTGTATAAGAAAAATACCTATAAAACATAGGGAAAAAGAAGGTGTAACTAAATGGTTCGAAGCAGAAAGAGCACTAGGAAGATTCCAAGGAGGGGAATAAGAAGTGCAAAGTGGGGAAATATAAGAAGACAATAGACACTACAAAACAGTGAAAATAACCCAACAACCATTGCAACATTGATGGCCACACCGAGGGAAAATTTTGGAAACTATGTCCAAAGTTGAACCCAAAGAATCACAAGAGGTACAGAAAGACAAAAACCCTTCTAGACATAGATTTGAGTAATCATGTTGAAAGCATCTCAGATTGTGTATGAAAATATTTTCTACATATTTGTATAAAAATAGGTGAATCTGAGTAGCCTTCATCACTAGGAACTTAGAAGGAGATGACCAAGCTCTTCCAAATCAATATTTAGGTAAAAAAGACCAAGACATATGATCTGTTCAAGTCAGGTTCACAAGATAATCTCATAGCAGTGGATCTAGTTAAAAATATTGGATTATAGGTTCATGATCATCCTAGCCCTATCCATTGGGTTTGGTAAACAAGGATTTAGAGATAAAGGCAATGAAATAGTGTAAGATTAAATTTGTTTTAAGCGTTGATTTTATTGATGAAGTGGAATTGGATGTAGTATCGCTTGATGTATGTGGATTAGTCTTTGAAATCCCCTCCATGTATATGAGGGATGCAATCTTCATGCAAAGATCCAACCAACACTAGTTGATCAAGTATGGGAAGTCCTACATAATTAATGCACATAAAGTAAAGTCAAATATCTCATTGGTAAGTGCCAACCAAGCCAAGAAGTTGATTAGTTCGAGTAAGAAATATGTTTTTCTTTTCTTAAGAGAAAATCAGTCTCATGATGAGTCAATGAGAGTGGATGCATCTCTCTAGGGGTGTACTAAAGAGTATAAAAATCAATAGGAAGAGTTTCTATAGGAATACAAAGGAGTGTTCCAACAGCCTAAAGGAATACCACATAGGAGATATGTGGAGCACGAAATATAGTTATTTCCAGACTTTCGATTGTTGAATATTGGGCTATGTAAAGAGTCTATTCTAGAATCAAATGAAGTGAAGAAGCAGTTGCAATATTGTTTGGAGAAGTGTGTGATTAGACCAAGTACATGACCTTGTGGGTCACCCATCATAATTGTAACCAATAAGGATGGGACTTGAACAATGTGTGTCGATTACAAGGCACTAAACAAGATTACATCGAAGAATCTATACCCTTTTCCAAGGATCAATGATCTATTGGACCAGATGCACCCTGCTAAGTACTTCACTAAGCTAGATTTGAAATTAGGATATCACCAAGTACGAGTCAAATAAGAAGATACGTGGAATACTATATTCAATAAAAGGAAATTTGTGTATGAGTGGTTGGTTATTCCATTCAGTTTACGCAATGCACCAGCTACATTTATAAGACGAGTGAATGATATTTTACTCCCTTATATAGATTCATTTTGATGATATACTATTTTATAACACTACCTGGGAGGATCACATATCACATCTTATCCACATGTTAGGGACTCTGAAAAGGCAATAACTGCTGGCCAATCTCAAGAAATGTGAGTTTTGTTAGGAGCCTTTGGTGTGTTTTGGGTATGTGATATGTGGAGGAGAGATCAAGTTAGATCCTAAAAATATGGAGGCCATCATGAAATGGCCAATTCCTACAAATGTCACAGAAGTTAGGAGTTTTTTTTTGGCGACACAATACATGTATAAGTTCATAGCTTCATTTTCATTGGTAGCTACACCACTCCATGCCATAACAACTAGTGGTAAGAGTTTCCAATGGGGGAAGAATCATAAGAAGGCCTTTGATGAGATTACAAGAAATATCATTCAAGAATCAATGCTCACACTACCAAACTTTCATAACCCATTGTAAGTGGAGACATATGAAAGTGGGTATGCCATGGGAGCAGTATTGATGTAGGGAGGAAGGCCCGTGTAATGCTCCCACTATCATTATTTTAATTTTTTTTTTTTGGGGGGGGTTAAACTCCCACAATGGGGAATCTCCAGAAACCCTCATTAGCGAAGTGCCAATCCCTGGTTCAATATCGGGATTCAGGGTTTCTAATGTAAAAATTCATTCACCCCCATAACTCGCAATCCTCCGAATTCCAATGCGCTCCTTACGCATTAGCTTCCTAGGCCAAGCCTGTGATTTACTGCCTTTACGACCGTGGTATTACCTTCCTTCGGGGCTACTCCTATCGGAGTTTCAGGATTTCCGATGTCGTAATTCACGAGTCCTCATAACTCGCGACTCTCTGATCTCCGATATGCCCCTAACGCATTAGCCCTCTAGGCTATACAATAGCCCATGTGACCAATTACCATAGGACCACCGCCGTATAACCTCCCATCGGGATTTTGGCATTTGTGATGACACAAAACACATGTCCACGGGAATTGCGATTTCTCGATTAGCGACGCGCCTTTCTGATCACGCTAGCCCCACTGGTTTAGTCCCTGGTCCACATGACCAACTCCGTGACCACTACCTTATCCCCGTCGGGGCTACGGGGTTTCCCATGTCACAAGACCCAAGTCCATGGGACCCGCAGTATCTCGATTCCTGATTCTCTCCGGTGCTTGACACGCGTCCTCCCTACAACTCCGTCCTCCTCCGCTAATGGGCTTGACAGTTGGCTCCCACTCATCAGGGTTTCGCGGTTCGCGATTCCGTATGGCAAGAGTTACTTGCATTCGAAAACCCCAATATGTCGAACCCCGACTATGTTAGATCCACCGAAACGCGTCCCTTAAATGATGGACGGTCCTGATTGTATCGGAGAATCATGTATCGCGATTTACTTGTGCACAAATCTCTTGTCTCCGGGAACCCTGATTCCCGATCTCCAACTCTTCGGGATCCTTTTCCACGTGTCCCTTGTATCAATGGCTCATGATGGTATCGGGATTTCACATATCGCGGTTTTGTAATGTAAGGGTTTCATGTCCTTGAAATCCCCGATACACTGATTCCCGATTTTCCGAACTCCGACTTTCTGGGATCTCTCGCCACGTGTCCCTACTGTTTGGATGGTGTTGATCCCATCGGGAAATCGCGGATCACGATTTCCTGTTGCACAATGTCCTTACCATCGAAAACTTCCGATGAGCAAAACTCTGATGGTGCCCAATCCCTTGCCACTTGTCCTCACAGATGAACGGCCCGGATTGATTCTCGGGGTTTCGGGACTTATGATGTCTTGGTCCTCATGGCCTCGAGAACTCTGATTTTCCGATGGGCCAAACTCTGGTAGCGCCTTGATCTCCGACACCTGTCCCTCAGATGGACGACTTAGGTCTTATCGGTAAATTGCGAATCGCGACTTCCTATTGGAACGGTTCTACACTCCTAAATTCTCCGATAGGATAAATCTTGACGACTTCCCAGAACCCTGACACGTGTCCGGCCAAGATCAATGGTTAGGATCTGTTCTCGGGATTTCAAGAACCACAAGGCCTCGATTCTCAGACTCGACAAAACCCCGATGACCCTGTTGTCCCGATGACTTCTCCGGGATGTTGACACGTGTCCTTCTGAGATTAACGGCTAGGACTCTTCCTCTGCACACTAGAGTTTAACTCCGACGCATCTTCTCGAGATCGGACGGTTGTTGGGACTATGATCTAAGATCCGACGGTTCAGGTCATCTCTCCTGCATGCTCTCCTTCCAGGAGTTATACTCCGTGAAACTCCTCCCGATCCAACGGCTTACGAGATTTCTGCTCCAGATCTGGTGGCTTAGATCTCTTCCTCGCATGCCTACCCCCGTGCTTAACCCCTGTGCAGCTTCTCCAGACCCAACGGCTAACAGGTAATTGAACCAAGATCTAACGGTCAATATTCGTTCTTTTGGGTCTTTGGAGTTTACGATCCCAATTTCTCGTTGCTCACGATGGTAGAGGACGAAGGGGGCAAGGTAGGTAACGCCTTCGTTACTTCCGTCAATCTAATGGTCGTGAATGACTATGGATCCTCCGACGAGATCTCATCCGTCGACTTATTACATCTCATAACACTACTATCTTGGAACCTTAATAGGATCATTCCTCCTCGTACAGGGTTAATAAGGCCTGTGCATTCGAGTCCTTGTTCTGGGTTCTTAGTGAACCTTTCAAGGGAGAAAATCTCTGTGAAGAGATCCCTACCGGGGCATTCTCGGAAGCATATAAAGGGAGACAGCTTCCCGAGAACGGCTGGGCATGATTAGATTCATTTATCAGCATAAGTCAAGCACGGTTTACTCGGTGTTAAGAATATATCAACTCATTCATATCAAGCACTACGCGGACATTCTCACGCTGAAACCATTTACAATTTCACAGCTATATGAGCCCATATCTACTCCTCATTATCAATTACTGCACCGATATTCTTACACAGGAAATATTTACAATTACACAAGTCTATGAGCATATGTGACAGCATATAAAGGTCAAAATGCAATATAAGCAAAATACTTATCAAAATAACTTCAGCAATGGAAGCAACTGCTGAGAGGGGTGCTCGTTTCCACCCAACCGTAGGCGTAGTGACTCCTAATGTATTTACCACTAGCCACTCCTGAGTTGAGACCACGATGTCCTGAGACCTGCGTCTCTCTGTCTGCCAGTGTCTAGGAGCGAAGGTTGCAATCCCTTCCTCTCTGCGATTACTCACTCTGCATAGAACTGCCAGAGTTCCCGTCGTGTCCACCCCCCTTCAA
>JASDQU010332503.1:0-10376 GCA_032191745.1 Picea mariana | reverse complement strand
TTTCGACATTTCGGGAGTTGGGAGGATGGAGGAAACTCTTGCCTGGAAGTCATGAGTTGCGAAGTCTCTACTTCGCAAAGAAATAATATGGACCATTGGATCATGGGAGGTTTAGAACTGTAGATCTGTGGCAAGTAAGATGTGATTTTGGACTTCAGGAAAAAGGGAGAACAATTGTATCGTGGAGTCACAAGTCGCAAAATCCAAACGTGCTCAGAGGTGGACCCTAGGGTTCGACTAGAGGACATATGGTGGATGCATAAAGTACGATATAAGGACCGTTATCCCATTTCAAGGTTTCTGGAATAGGAGGATTCAGGGTGACTCGCAGTAGGAATCCATAAATCACGAAACGTGAAGTCACGAGCTTGAAGGGCCATTTTGGATTAAATTAGTGGTCACACCAGTGGTCACATGATGTGCAGGTTCCTGCCTATTTCTTTTTCACGTAGGTGTAAATTATAGAAGGACCTGTGGTTTTATATGCATTGAAGGTTCCTGTGGGAACTAAAGAGCCATTTTGGTTCACAGGAATACAAAGATCCATAGATTGGGAGGGAAACAAACCCCTATAGGAGGATTCAGTTGGGGGTGGTGCATCAAGTGGTATCAAATATAACAAATTTTTTTTTTTGTAAGAGGGAAGACCGGGGTAGTTGTGATTTGAATTTTGTGTGGACAGATTGAAACAATGTCACCGAGAAGACGTCAAGAGAGAGCTATGCGCGATCTAGTTGTGGAAAGAGAAATGAGAGAAATTTGTGCCCAATTGGATGCCATGGAGACAACACAGAGACGAACACCTGATACTGAATATATCAATGAATCTGAAAGTGAGAACGAATTTGGAGCCGAAGAAGAAGTTGTAGTCGAAGATGTTGTAGAGGAACATCTATTCAAAGTTGTTGCGAGGATAGGTGCCAGAGAAAAGCTTGACATATCGATGTATGAAGGTAAGTTAGATGTTGAGCAGCTACTAGATTGGTTTAGATCTCTAGACCAATACTTCAACTATGAGGATATCGAAGAAGATAAGAAAGTTAAGCTCGTTTCCACTAGAATGAAAGGACATGCAACGTTGTGGTGGGATGAACTGTAGGCTGACAGGCATTGTAAAGGAAAACAAAGAATCAAAAGTTGCAACAAAATGGTAGAAAATATGAAATCCAAATTCATACCCATGGATTATCAAATAAATTTGAGGCAAAAAGGGATGACAGTAAAGGAATATACTAAGGAATTTTACAGGTTAAATATCAGAGTTGGTCATCATGAGAGTGATGATGAAAAGGTCGCCAGATATATGAATGGCCTACAATATGAGATTCAGGATGATATAAACATGGTGACAATTAGGAATGTATAAGATGCTTATCATATTGCTTCAAAGGAAGAAGTAAAATTCACCCAAAAGCAAGGTCAAAGGGGTAGTGGTAGAAGTCAGAGCAGAGGCAAAGAAATTTCCCAAGACAGAGTACAGAAGCCCAAGAATGAAGAGAAGAAACCACATAACAACCCAGAAAGGGGAGGAATCTCACAAGGAGGGAAATATGTCGATAGGAACACTTTTCCTAGAGGAAGAGGAAGAAGAAGAGGTAGAGGAGGTGAAATAAAGTGTTTTGTCTGTGGAAAAATCGAACACAAATCTTGGGAATGTCCTGATAGAAAAAGAGATGGAGGAGGCAAAGCTCACATTTCAGAAGCACAAAGGTGAAATGTTGAGGCAGAAGATGCAGAAGGTGGAAGATCCTTAATGATGAGGGAAATTCTCTTGAAGCCAGAGAAAGAGATGGAGAATCCAATCCAGAGGATCATGCTTTTTAGGATTGCTTGCAAGAACAAAGATAGGGTATGCAAGGTGATAGTTGATAGTGGAAGCATGGATAATCTAACATCCACAGAAATGGTAGAGAAGCTGTAATTAGAAGCAGTTGCACATCCAAGCCCATATAAAGTTTTGTGGTTGCAAAAAGGACATCAGGTAACAATCATTAAACAATATTTAGTTGAATTTAAGATAGGGGGTTATAGAGATGATATATTATGTGATGTAATTTCCATGGATGTTTGTCATCTTTTGCTGGAAAGGCCTTGGCAATATGACATAAATGTTGTCCATGAAGGAAGAAAGAACACCTATACCTTGGAGAAGAATGGTAGGATGCATATGTTGCTGCCAATTGAAGACAACAAGGTGAAAGAAGAAGCAAGCAATACTATACTTCTCATGAGTGGGAAGGAACTTCTGGATGAAGTCAAGAAAGAAAATGAAATGCATTTTGTTGTGGTTAGAAAACCTAGAGTCATTTTGACTAGTACTTCGATAAATGATCTACCTGAGGAAATTCAGGAACTGGTGGAGAATTCCGCTAATATAGTGGTGGACGATTTACTTTGTTCATTGTCGCCCATCAGAAGTATAATCCATCACATCAACCTTATACCATGGGTGAGTTTTCCAAATAAAGAAGCGTACATATTGATGCCGCAAGAGAATGAAGAAGTCAAGAAGCAAGTCTAAGATTTGATGGACAAAGGGTTGACTATAGAAATCTTGAGTCCATGTGTTGTGCTAACAATGTTAAGTCTAAAGAAGGATGGTGGATGGATAATGTGTACAGACTCAAGGGATATAAACAAAATCACCATTAGGTATAAATTTCCTTTACCCAAGATGCATGACTTGATGGATTTCTTGAGTGGAGAAAAGTTTTTTTCAAAAATTGATTTGAAAAGAAGATATCATCAGATTAGAATGAGGGAAGGTGATGAATGGAAGACAACATTCAAGATGAATGAAGGGTTGTATGAATGGATTTTCATGCCATTTGGTTTGATAAATGTCCCAAGTACTTTTATGAGATTCATGAATGAAGTCTTGAAATATTTCATTAGGAAGTTTGTAATTGTGTATCTTGATGATATATTGATGAGGAAGAGCATTTGAGACATTTATCTCTAGTGATGAGGAGGTTGCAGCAAGAGAAGTTGCCGATAAATGTGAAGAAGTCATCTTTCATGAAGAAAAAACTCATTTATTTGGGTTTTGTGGTCTCTTTGAATGAGTTGAAGATGGATCATGAGAAGGTAAGAGAAATCAAAGAATGGCCATCGCCAAGGAATATCTTTGAAGTCAAAAGATTCCATGGACTAGCAAGTTTTTATAGGAAGTTCATGAGAAATTTTAGTGGATTTGTGCATCAATGATGGACACAATCAAGAAGAGACATAAGTCTTTTCATTGGACATAGGAATTGGAGAAAATTTTTAAGTTGTTGAAAGAGAAGATAATTGGACAGACAATTCTAGTTTTGCCAGATTTTAGTAAAACATTTCAAGTGAGATGTGACACAAGTGGATTCACGATTGGAGCAGTCTTAAGTCAAGACAATAGACCAGTTGCATACTTCAGTGAGAAGCTGAATGAGACCAAGATTAAATATTCCATGTATGATAAGGATTTTTATGCAGTCATACAAGAACTGAAGAAATGGAGGAACTAATTTGTTCCAAAAGAGTTTGTTTTGTATAGAGACAACCAGGCCTTACAGTTTATAACTAGAGAGGAAAAATTGAACTAGAAACATGCAAAATGGGTTGAATTTATGCAAAACTTTACTTTTGTTATAAATCACATTTCTGAAAATTCTAACAAGGTTGATGATGCGTTGAGCAGGAAATGTTTGATTTTGCAGGAGTTTCATGTGAAGACCTTAGGTTTTGATATCCTTAAGGACATGTATAGAGATGATTCATATTTTAGGGATGCTTATGAAGCATGTGATAATACTATTCTGAGAGACATAAGCCGATGGTTTGAATACTTGATTCAGGATGGACTGTTGTTTAAAGGAAATCATTTGTGTATCCCAAGCAGTTATATGAGAGAAAACATTTTGAAGGAAAAACATAGTGGGGGATTGGCTGGACACTTCGGACATGATAAAACATTTGTGCAACTAAAAAATTTCTATTATTGGCCAGGGATGAGGATGAATTCCAAGAAATTCATCAACAGATGTAGAATTTCTCTAGCACGCAAAGGGGAAAAGACAAAATACATGGTTGTATCAACCATTGTCAATACCAGAGAGGATGTGGGACATGGTAAGCATGGATTTTGTGTTAGGACTTCTGAGAAAACAAAGAGGTTGTGATTCCATATTCGTGGTAGTCGACAGACTCTCAAAAATGGCACATTTAATTTCATTTCAGAAAACCAGTGATGCAACACACATTGCAAATATGTTTTTCAAGGAAGTTGTTCGAATTCATGGTTTACCCAAGAGTATTGTTTCAGACAGAGATACCAAATTTGTTGGTCATTTTTGGAGGACAGTATGGAAGAAGCTAGGAATGAATATATCTTTTATCTCATCATATCACCCTTAGATGGACGGACAGACTGAGGTAGTAAATCGAAGTTTGGGAGACTTATTGAGGAGTTTAGTAGCTAAACATCATAGTCAGTGGGATCAGATTTTGCAGCAAGCAGAATTTTCATATAATGACTCACCTAATAGAAGCACAAGACAAAGCCCATTCTAGATAATGTATGGAATGCAACCAAGAGGAGTGTCTGAGTTGAGAGACTTAGAGAAAAATGAGTTCAGGAGTGTTGGAGCGAAAGATTTTGCAGTAGAGATGCAGGAGCTCCACAGGAGGATTAAAGAGCAGTTGCATAATTCCAACCAGAAATACAAGCGCAGAGCAGATCAAAATAGGAGAGAGCTTCAGTTCAAAGTGGTGGATTTAGTTTTAGCACACCTCAAAAAATAAATATTCCCAAGGTGAACGTATAAAAAAATGAAGATGAAAAAGATAGGGTTGTGTAATATTTTACGAAAATTTGAGGCAAATTCTTATGAGATAGAATTGCCAGATGGTGTGGGAATATCGCCCATATTCAACGTAGCATATCTCTATCCTTACATAGAATATGAATCGAGAGGGGAAGATAATCATAGGGAAGTTCAGTGGGTCAAACAGATGCCTGTAGTTGAAAATCCATAGATGGAAAAGATCCTTGATGAAAGAGTTAGCAAGAAGACCCAGCGGAAGACATATTTTGAATATTTGGTAAAGTGGAAAGGACACCCTATTGAAGATGTTAGTTGGGTAAGTGAATAAGATATCTAGAAACATGGACAGACTGTGCAGGAGCTCATGGACAAGAGTCCATGAATTTTTAGCGAAAGGAGTATGATGCAGGAGCATCGCCAACAAAGCAAGCACAAGTGGAGGACAACTAGATTTACACCAGCACGCATTTTCAAAATGTTTTGAATTCAAAAGATGAAACATTAATGTAATATCTGAAAAGATATATATGTTTTTAATGTTTTAGGGATTGTAATGCAAATCTTGAGCTTTGCTCTCATCTGTCGGTTGTGAACAATTAATGTAATCAATGTAATGTAGTTGTAGAGATTTTAATTCGATAACATATCTTAGATTTGTAGGAGGGAAAACTTAAGGTGACTCCCTCATAGTTGTATTGTATATTCATTCTCTCAAATTGTAATTTTAAGTTGTAGAGAAAGAGAGAGCAGAGGAGAACATAGATTATAGAAGTTGTGTGAGAAGATAGTTGTTGTTGTAGAAAACCATGTACAGATGCACTTGGATTAATATAACAATGCTTTAATCCAATTTCATGGTGTTTTATGAATCCTGTTTAAATCATTGAATGGTATGTTTATAGTTTAATTTCAGTCTCTATTGTGCATTTTTTTCAATTCTTTATGTGTCATTTCATGTTGAATGTATGAAGTATTTCATGAGAGGGAGAGTATGAGTTTCAATTTATTTTCTTCCTACGAAATCCATGCAAGGAGTGCAGTGAAATTATGCAAGGGGTGCATTAAGAGTTTCTTAGTTTTATCTCAGAAAGCTCAGGAAGGATACAGTTGATATTATTCCAGTGGAGGTGCAAGTGTAGTGCAGAGCCATGCAAGGTGTGCATAGGCCAGGTCAAGTATTAAACTTTTCCAACCCAAGTTAGTGTTTGAAGAATTGTTGTCGCAAGGAGTGCGCAGAGATGGAATGTTTCAGACAATCAGATATTATCATGAATGTCGCAAGGAGTGCGTGCAAGAATTCCTTAGAATCCTAGAGTTTGCAATGAAGACCAAGATCAGGAAGGATAGAGACTTCGAAGAGTTATAAGGGAGGATGAGGTTTGAAGTCACCTCACAGAAATCAATCTCAAGAGATATAGCAGCCATCAGCTCAAAAGGGATGAGAGCCATTGATTTTGTGCTTGAATTTTGGCATTACGAGAGTTGGGAGCATGGAAGAAACTTCTACCTGGAAGTCACGAGTTGCGAAGTCTAGACTTTGCGAAGCAATAATATGGATTGTCGGATCGTAGGAGGTTCAGATCTATAGATATGTGGCAAGGAAGATGTGAGTTCAGACCTAGGGAAAAAGGGAGAAGAGTTGTATCACAGTCTCACGAGTTGTGAAATCCTGACACGCTCAAAGGTGGACCCCAGGGTTCGGCTGGAGGACACATGATGGATGCATAAGGAAGGAGCTAAAGACCGTTAGCCCATTTCATAGTTTCAGGAATAGGAGGAGTCGAGGTGACTCACAGAAGGAATTTTAAAATTGTGAAATGCAAAGTCATGAGCTTGAAGGCCCAGTTTTTATTAATTCAGTGGTCACGTGGTGTGGAGGTTCGCGCCTAGCACTTTTTCACACAGGCGAAACTTCTAGAAGGACCTGTGGTTTTATATGAATTGAAGTTTCCTGTGGGAACTAAACAACCATTTTGGTTCATAGGAATGCAATGATCCATAGACCAGGAGGTCAGGAGACCCTTGTAGGAGGAGTCTGTTGGGGGTGCTCCATCAAATATGTGTGTTCCTGGGTTGTTAACCTTGAATTGCCTTGTTTCTACTTGGGCATTTTATTTATGGCTCTATCAATATCGTGGGGTTATAATTTGAAAGATTCTGGTGTTTCCAAAAGAGCACGACTCTCTGTTTTCCTGATATTATACTTGTTTACCTATGTTTGCTTCTAGGTGGTAATTTATTTTAAGAGGTAAAAGGATTTTAGTCTCTCTTTTTTTCAAAGATTAATCAGATTTCTAAAGAACCTAACTTGGTTCCATTGAGCTCAACTTGATTCTGTTTTCCTTGGGAACCTTCTGGGGTTTGTCAAGATTTTTTTTACCAATTATATGACTGCGGTAATTTTTTCAAGAGAGCGCGGGCTCTCTAACTTCAAGACCATTTATGGATTGAGTCTCTATTTTTTTTCTTTGTGATTAATTTGTATGGGTGAATTACAACCCGAGAGATTTCCATTTTCTTGACTATGATATTTCCACTCATCACTATGATAAATCATAGCATGATCATGATTCTATCAAAGTTTAAAAGACACACATGTGTATGGTTTGGTTCTTTTCTCTTCTGGCATTATATGGTTCTGTCTGTTATGGATCATTTCTTTTAAAGGGAATTATGTATATGTTAATGCACATGGATATCAAGCTTAGGGATACATGATTTTGGTTAAGTACTATTGTCATATTAATATTGGTATCGATGATTATATGGTTAAAAACCTGTGTATGATAGGTTTATTGAACATGCTCTTGAGTTTGACCAGATTTAAAAGGGACCTGTGGGTGATTAAATTGGGCCCGATTATTGTTTGATGACAGTTGACTATTGGTGGTTAACACTAAGTCTATTATTATTTGATTTCCAGGGATGAATATTGGATATAGATAATGAGAATCACTGTTCATATTTTGTTTATTTTAAAAGAAGAGATCAACATGCAGGACTATGGCTCAAATGGTTATGTTGTTACTGTGGAATTGGAAATTATTTTCATAGTCATTATGTAGGATGCTCAGATTGATATAAATTAAAGAATTCTAGGAATTTTTTTTTTTGCTTTATTAAAGACAACAAGCAATCTGTATACAATTGAGGAACAATTAAATGTTTTTGGTCTTGGAAGTGGATAATTTTTTGATTGAAATTGAAACAAAGTTATCATTGTTGGTTGATTTAATTTATTTTATGAATAATATCTGTATAATTCCCTCTCATTTTTTCAATTTTCGCTCATTATAAATCCCCTCATGATCCCAAATTCATTTTCCATGCCCTTTTCACCAAAATAAAATTAAAAATATGTATGGAAGTGATAAAAAATCACATAGATATAGATGGAAACTGATATATTTTGGTGTTGTTTGCACAGTCAGTTATTTAATGAATTGTCGAGCAGCAATTGTGATTTTACTCCCTATCATGATATCACTTTTTTTCTTATTACGATTCCCCCCAAATATCCCATGAACCTTATTTCACCCTCTGCTCATTTGGAAATTATTAAATAAATTATATGGGTTGGATTTCATGGGTCTTATGTTAATTTCTTAGCCAAATTTTTTTCCATATTAATACAATGTCATGTATGGTCTGTTAAGAGCTAGTTGTTAATAATTGTTGCATACAAGATGAGCTTATTCAGCAGAGGCATTCATGGATGAAACAATAGGGGAAGATGTAATTGGAACATAGGGCCTATAAGGCCCATATTCTCAATACATTTTGATGGCGACCCTAAGGAGTTGAACCATATTTTTCAAGATGGGTTTTTCAATTGGATTCGGAAAGGGATAGTCCAACCTAGACAAGAGAGGCCTCCCTTCCATTCCCAAAATGTTCCTGGTATCCCTGTGCCTCCCCATGTATCTTTGCAACCTGAATTTCCCAAGAATGATGCATGTCAAGAGATTTTTCACCCAGTATTCTCCCACCATCATGGTAGGCCAAACTTGTCATTACCTCTTCCTCCACATGTAAACCAAAATGTTGAAATTTCCCCTGCACACTCACTTGTACAGTCCTCCCATGCAAGAAATCGACTCAAAATCGAGGCTCACCATGTGCATGACAAAGGTAAAGATCATGTTTCTCCTTCCTCTCCTTCAAGTGACTCATCCATGTCAGTGTCCTCCCGTATGTACTTGAGGGATGAATTCTCCCATGTCATTAGTGATATCAAGCCTCAAGATTCCACCCAACCTAAGGCTATTTCTGGGAAATCGAAAGGGGACAACAGTGCCAAAGGAATAATTGCATCAAAAAGTGGAAAATATGGATTTTGATTGTGTGTTTATAATTGATTTATTGAGGACAGTGGACTGCAAAATGTTTTGGAGAACAAACTATTTTTTGGGATATTGTGGATATTTACATGTTTTTGATATAATTTGAAATATTTCTAATATTTAAATTTCAAATTGTAGAAATAATTATGGAGCCACAAGGAGGCATGTGTTAATTGGTTGTCTAATTATGTTTATTTTTGTTAAGAAATAAAAGGGAGTCAGAAGGGGCCCCACCTACTTAGCTATTATTTAATAAAATACCCTTAATTATTATTATTATTATTATTATTATTACTTCCCCTAAACTAAAGATTAGTTAAGTTTTAGTTAACTTAACTAAATGAGTTATTTGAACTACTTCAACTAATTTGGAATGCATAGAATTCAAATGAGAAGGAAGAACAAGGGGAGAATAGAAGGATAAAGCATACTAAGGTTTTCTCTTGAGTTTTATTGAGATAGTTCAGTTTTCATTCATGTAAATGTGTTGAACCTGCATAGAATAGATCTAACTAAACAATAATACACACATTTTCATAGAGAATTGAAAAATGAAGAAGAAGGAGAGAAAGAATGAAAGAATTCTAATTAACCGTTATGAATAATGAATAATTTACACATGATATACTCTGTATAACTCAATGAGTTTGACTTGAGGTGAACCAAGTCACCATAGTGGTGGTCTAGAGTGATTTGGACACACACCAGTAATTACGGGAGTGAATTGCCACCTATTCTAGTCTATTAGGGAGTTACGGGAGTGAACTGCCACCTAGTTGAGTTAAGTAGTCAACTAGTCTTTAGTTAACTGACTGAACAGAGAGTAGTGAGGAGTTAACTCAAGGAATCAAGGATAATGCACCACTCCGGTGATGATAACAAGGAAAGTTTGAATTAGCATGGTGATGATCCCAATTTTGCATGCTGATGATCCCAATGCAACATCTAAACTCAACTCAACTAGTCAAACTAAAGTGTGAACTGAAAGAGAATATTCTCGAGGTGGAATATTCTCTCCTAAAATATATGAGACTGGATAATGACTAATTATGACTAGTTAAAAAAAAAAAATTAGGAAAAAGAAATCCTAGGTGTGTGTGAAGTAACTCCAACACCCCCCCTGAACATCACTATGGTGAAAATAAATATTGGGTCCCAGCAACGAGGCCATGTTAGGTACTCAAGTATAAAATATACACTAAAAATGAAGTGAGGAAAGAGGGAAAACCTC
>JASDQU010332500.1:0-12797 GCA_032191745.1 Picea mariana | reverse complement strand
TAACTCAATTTATTTTCCTTCCAATGAAAATTTCATGAAAAGTTATTGAAAATTAAAAGCCACTATTCCTAATGATTGTAACCATTGGATTCCTAGTACAACATCAACACCACCCATGGGTATATCAATCATTGGACTATTCATTACATATTCCCCCATAGTAAGATTGACCTTATTGCATTTTCCTGAGCAATTGATAGTTCATCCATCTGTAATCATTACTTGAAACTCTGGTGTTGGATATACAAAGAAATTGAGAGCTTTGGCTAATTTATAGTGAATGAAATTATGAGTACTGCCAGAATCAATTAGGAATATTACCTTTTTCTTTTTGATATATCCTTCTATCTTGAGGGTTTGAGGATTGTTAATTCCATCCAATGCATTACATGATATCGTGGGAGTCAACTCTTCAGACGAAATTGCTTCTATGTTTTCATCTTGAGATGGTTCTTGTTATTCTTCCTCTTCACAATCTATGTAGAATAATTTCTTCTCACCACACTTATGTCCCTTACTGTACTCGTTGTCAAAATTAAAGCATAAACCTTTTGTTTTTCTTTCCTCCAATTGTTGAGGTGTCAACCTTGTAGGTTGAGGTGTTTTAGAAGAAGGAGCATTATTCTATCTATAGATGTTAGGATTGGTCCTTCTAGTATCCATAGCCATATTTTTACTTTCAACATTTCTTTCCACCCTAAATGCATTCTCCAATGATTTGGGGCATTCTCCAATGATTTGGGTTCCCAAAGGTGAACCTCATGTTGAATGTTATCTATTAAAGTTCCTATGAATACATCAATCAAGTGCTCATCTGGAATATATGTTACCTTTATATTCAATCTTTGGAAGTTCTCAATGTTCTTTGTAACTGAACTCTTTTGCTTGAGATTTATCAATTGGCTAAATAAGGTATTTCTCCTTGTATCCTCATAGTGTGCTATCATTTCTTCCGTGAAAATTTTCCAAGTGACGAGTGATTTACGAGAACAAATCCATCGATACCATAAAAAATTATTGGGTTCTAAATATAAAGAAGCAATTCATACCTTTTGTGTATGTGGCACATTATGTAGATCAAAGAATTGCTCCATCTAAAGTATCCATGTGATAGGGTCCTTGCCATCAAACTTCCTCATATCGATATTAGGAACGTGGTTGGTCTTCAACCCAAAGTTGGAGTTTATCCATTCTTGATTCACCTTCCTTGTGTCCTCATCATGAATTTCAAGGGATACATTTTCACTTTCAGGTGTCCTCTCTATTACGAAATTTTTCAATCCTTCCATGATCTCCTCTTTTAAACCATCCATCTTTGCCTCCAACTTAGCTTCCATCTCTCGTAGTTCATCTTTTGCTATTGTCTTCTTTTGTAAATCATTTATGTCCCCTATACATTTTTTCACCTTCATCAAGAGTCCAAGTAGGATTGTTTGGTTATTTGGTGTATAAGTTCCCTTTTTTGGTGGCATGTTGGCCAAGTATCACTTTAAACCTTGATTTTGAGGTGGTTCTGCTAGAAAATATTCCTTTTATTGTATTTCCAAAATTCTGACCCTTGTGAGTATGCAGTTTTATTTTTTGTAGGTCTTTGATATTTCTTCCCTGCAATGCCACAGCTCTAATCAAAATTGGATGTGCAAAGTGGAATTTATGGTAACTTTCCCATAACTTGCTGATTTTTTTTCTTTCCAGGAGATCTCACTTGTATAGCATGCCCCACACAAAACAATTGATATAAAATTATGAAACGTGTACCATAATTACTAAGGTCTATCCACTATCCAATGCAAATGGTCTCATTCAATTTTCATACTCTAGGAAGAAGTTATGATTGTTTTACCCAGAACACCTGCTTGAGACTAGTCAATAGGACTAGTCAGATACCCTATCTTCCACAGGGTGTATCTACAAATATAAGATGAACCAGAAGTAGAAATTGTTACCACATATACCTTACTAATTTCTATGAAAAGCCTCTGAGTTCAGGGTCTGAAACGTTACAAAAAAACTTTTATATTGAAAATTCCGCAATGACTCAATTCAGGATGATTCCAAAACCCTATCTTAGAAAGGATGTATCTCCGAAAGTATAAGGCCTCAGGATCTGAAATGTTAACCCAACGTACCTTGATCTGTCTACTAAATATCCTCCAAGACGTTCCTTCTGAATCATTTTATAAAAAAAGTTATAGGAAAAATTCCACGGTGTCTCAGATGTAGCAAAGAAACCCCAAGACCTTGAGCTCTGATACCATATGTTAGGAACCAAATAGCAATATAGCATAGAAAAACTTCAGAATACGTACTCAACGCCTTGAAAAAGAGATAAATTCAAATAATAATCCTCTTTGAGGGGGAAACCTCCTTATGCCCACATAAATGTTCAATTACAAGATGATTCCAAATGAAAATGTCTCCTTGGTATATATATAGGAGACTAGAAGGTATAATTACAACTAATGGACTAAAGCCGACATAAATAAAATAACGTTACTAATGTAATATTCCCCAATTAAGGGGTAATGAGCCACTCTTTAGGGCTTAACATACCGGCTATGTGAATTTATGGCAAGGTGACTGATGAACAACTCAAGCTCCACTATCCAATGAATCCTTGTACATCAATTAGAAGCTTCATTCTTTTACCCAACCATTTGTGTCCACACCCTTTCTTTCACATGGCTTCTTATATGTTGGAAGTGACACCTTCCTCTCAACCTGTAGGTAGTACGAGTGAAGGGATCAAGGTTTTCATTGGGTTCAAAGATGAGGTGATCTTGGTTACCTTCTACCATTTCCCAATCTGAGAGGAGGAGTTTCAAGATCAAGCTTCAGTTACTATGCGATTTTAGCAATGTTTTCTCTCAAGTCATGGCGAGTTAAACCTATCGTCGAGTCCCAGGTCCACTGGCTCTTACCACCTATTCATTCCTAGGTAATATCTCTGGAAACCCATTCTTACATTCTGGAAAAAAAAATACGAATTAGTTTTCTCCGTGTAAAAACTTGGGGATGTTTCCTTCATGCTATGGTTGTTTTCATTATAACAACTTTGTTATGGGTTAGGACTACATTATCTAGCTGTTGTTTTCCTTTCCTCCTCATCCACTTACTACTCACAACTTTTTTTTTTGTTTGTAAGTGTTAACTTCTAATAATTTTCTTTAAAAGGTATTGATATATAAATACTTTGAAGTCTAAATGGTTTGGTAATCTTCAAGATTAGTTGATACTCTTTTCAATATGTACGCAAGTATTACATTCTGGGTATTTTATTTGGATTCATTTTCCTGGGATTTCCTAAGAGATCGGACATAAGGTTTTGATCATATTATCACCCGTCTCTGTGAGGGTAACAAATAAACTTTATGGTAGAAAAATTATCGTCCTTAAATATTAATAATCGAATTGATTCTTAATCCGTATTATGAGGATTTGGATTCTTAAATATTAATAATTCGAATTGATTCTTAATCGAATTTTCTTTTGTTATATTTTTTTCTTTTCTAATGATTGAACATGTCATTAATAATATAACTAATGTTATAGAAATATTGATACTATGTTGGTGGTAAGTCATAACAGCATCTCAAGTCTGTCATATTTGTGAATCTCCATGATATTCTTGACCCACTCATTATTTCGATCAAAAGTAATAAAGAGACTGGGTTTTTTAGCCTTAGTCATTATTCTGTAAAAATCCTCGGAGGATCTTCACCACGCGTCTATATATTACATACATTAGCGAGTCCATAGCCAACTTTGTTATTGAACATATTCATGTTTCATTTTTATTTGTATTTTGGCTTAACAGTTCCCAATACCTCTTGTTTTTGTAATGCATCTATTACCTAGTAATGCTTAAATTTTCTGGATAACATTTCTAATGATGGGTCCCTTTCTTTGCGAGGGAACCCATCAGATGAAATGATAATTCATCTTCCCCCTATTACTTTTTTCGACACTTACATAAATTCCAGTGCTAGTCAAGAGTTTTCGACTTAGGTAAATTCATTTTGTCTAAAATCCTTTCATCTATCTTGATAATCCAAAAATGTTTCCAATACGTTTCCCCTATATCCAGGCATGAAATTACTCTCTAAATTTAAGGTAATATCTATTGCTTATAAATAATTTTCCCATAATTCTTATTGTTCAACTTGAATAGTAATAACCTGATTATACTTTCCATTTAATAGGAGAAGGACAAGGGATTCTGAAATCCTGAAACACAACTCCCCATAATGTTGTCCTTTGCATAAGAAAGTAAGTATATATAACTTTTTAATGGATTAATGGGATTTTATAAAGAAAGTATTAATAGATTAGCTATTTTATTATCTCTTTATTAACTTCCCCTTTCCTTCATTTTCGACAGGTAAGGAAAGGTTTCCACCTTGTGGAATATTCCAAGGATGTCAGCAGGTACTTGGGTTTCATGTTGTCGATGCACCATAAATTTTGTGCTCCATGGAACTTTATATTTTTACTTTATATATAGTTTTCAATTTATTTCTAAAGGAGAAATTTCTCTGTTTAAGAGTACTGGAATCTATTTATAAAATGTAAAGTACATTCTCCTAATCATGTACTTGATGTATTAGTTTATAGACATAAATCCATTAGTTTCTTCGCTGGAATAATTATCAACAAATTCCTTCCTGTGGATGTATTTTTGTGTTATTAATTTATTTTTATTTTTGAACTGAATACAAAACTTTAGATTTCACATAATATATTACAGTTTTACTCTATCTAAATGAATTCCATATAACTGGAAATTGTTGATCCAAATACTATAACATGATTTCTAAATAGTATATAATTGCATAGAATTTGTCAAATCCGAGGTTTATATGTGATGCAGAAATTAATTGATTAATATTCCGCAAGTTTTCACATACTCCTATGTTCGACTGTTTTCACAATTAACACAGAAAACACTAAGCAACCATGAATATAAAGTGGTAGAAAGAGATACATATATGTACCCAACGAACTCGAAACAAATGGAACAACCATGTTTCACCTAACTATAGACGCAGGACAACCAAGTCACTTGTCCTGATCACCCCCTAGCCTGACCATGACTCAATAAGGGAAAAAGGGGTTCCACTCCTTGGCCAATAGTCCTCTGTTTAGTTCAGAAAAAAACATTTTCCTAACACATGAATGCTCACACAACAAATATCATTTTTTCCACAACATACTAAGCAATGTTGTGCTTCCCACATATGTTGTATATATTCCCTCTTGTGCCTAGGGATTTCTCTTGAATTCATTTCCCTCCTTGGATATTTGTAGCTTTAGAATTCCCTGATTTTTAGGGGCTACTAGTGACATAAATTCACTTTTGACACTTGTTAAATACAACTCTAAGTTAACTCAAACATGTTCCCCACTCATGGATTCATAGTCAACTATTTTTGATCTGGTTGTTCCATCTATTTCATGTATTAAATAAATTAAAAATTCTTGTCTCTTACATCTGTCCATCAAAAGAGGATAGTTGGAAAGTCAAACTCTTTCTTAATCATTTATAAAATTACAATTAAATGTCTTAATAAAATAAAGTATGAATTTCCATAAATGGAAATTACTCAACAAAATATTTAATACTTCTGGATATTACATCCTCCCCCCCCTTAAGAATAACATTGTCCTTAGTGTTACTCTTTCCTTCCATTCATCACTTGGAATAGAGTTGGATATGATTTCATCATTTCATAGTCCATATCCCAAGTAGCCTCCTCAGGACTAAAGTACTTCCATTGCACTTTTACCTGGGTGATGGCTGTGTTCCAAAGTACTGTTTATTTCCTGTCCATAATGCATAGAGGTTCCACTTGGAGCTCTCCTTCTGGTTCCACCTGCACCATGTTCTGATCAATGATGTGAGTAGGATCATGAATATATTTTTTTAATAATGAAACATGAAAAACATTATGAATTTTTAAATTAGCAGGGAACACTAGTTGGTATGCCACTAGTCCGATTTGAGCTAAAACTTCGAATGAACCAAAAAATATTGGTGCCAAATTGGGACATTTCCCTAGCTTTAATGAGCTTATTCTTGCTTTGACATTAAGGTATACATGTTCTCCAACATTAAATTCTTGATGCCGCCTTTTCTGATCTGCATATCTTTTCTGTCGATCTTGTGCAACCTTTAAATTTTTCTGCACCTTTTTGACCATTTGTTCCATTTCTTGGAGCATTTATGGTCCAATCATTATTCGGTCAATCGAATTATCCCAACTGATCGAAGTTGTACATGTACTTCCATATAGGAATTCAAAAGGAATCATTTTTGTTGACGCTTGATAACCATTATTGTATGTGAATTTGACTAAGTGAAGGTACTCTTCCCACTTAGTTGGTTTCATTCTTACGTACATTTGTAACATATTCTCGATAATGTGGTTTGTAGATTTGGTTTGTCCATCTATTTGTGGATGATAACTTGTACTGAAATTCAAATTAGTTTCGAGACTTGCAAACAATTATTTCTAGAAGTTTGATGTAAATTTGACATCTCTATCTGAAATCACCATTTTAGGAATTCCATGCAATCTAAATATCTCCTTTATAAAAATTTCAGTGATATTGATAACTTTATAAGTAGATTTCACATGTATGAAATGAGCAGACTTGCTCAATTTATCCACTACTATCATAATATAATCATGTTATCTTTGATTTTTAGGCAAACCTGTAATGAAATCCATCGAAATGATTTCCCATTTCCATTCTGGAATAGGTAAAGGTTATAATAGACCTGTTGGGTGTTGATGTTCAACTTTCACATGTTGACAATCTAAGCATTTGGATAAGTAATCAATTGTTTCAGATTTCATATTAGGCCAATAAAATTGTTTCCTTAGGGTTGTTATCATTTTATGATAATCCAGGATGACCAGAATAGGGATTTTTATTCAACTCATTTAGGATTACCAAATTTAATTCAACAAAATTAAGTACATATATTCTGTTTTTAAACTTTAATATACCATTTCTTTTGATACTATAATATCTACCATCCAATTTTCCTTCATTTTTAATCAATTGTTCTGTTGTTTTAATGTATTCTGCATCATTTTTGCTTGCAGATTTAATTTTTTCCTCAATATCACTTTATTTTTTGCTGATAATAAGTTCATATAATTCATTAGTTCTTCGACTTAGTGCATCTGTGACTTTATTCTCCTTTCCTTTGATGTGTTGAACTTCGAAATAAAAATCGCTTAAAAAGGCTAAACACCTTTCTTGTCATGCATTGATATTTTGTTGACTAAATAGATGTTTCACACCACTTTTATCTGTTAATAATTTTTTTTTCCTTCCCATTAAGTAATGTCTCCACATTTTTATTGCATGAATTACAACTGCTAATTCCAGGTTATGAGTTATGTAATTTCTTTCATGTTCCTTCAATTTGTGAGATTTATAACAAATTACGTGTCCATCCTATGACAATACTCCTCTTAGTCCCTCTTTAATTGCGTCTACACAAATTGTAAAATATTTGTAAGGATCGACCACTTTAAGAATTGGTGTTGTAGTTAGTAAGCCTTTCAATTTATCAAACCTATCTTGAAAGTTTTGAGACCAAATAAATTTCTCTCCCTTTTTCTGCAATGATGTAATGGGATAAGAAATCTTATAAAATCCTTCGATAAACCTCTGGTAATAACCAATAATCCCCATGAACGATCGTATGTCCACTACATTCTTAGGTACAAGGCATTCCATAATAGATTTAATCTTTTCGGGGTCTACTACAATACCCTCTTCTGATATTACATGTCCCAAATATTGTATGTTTCTTTGTTAGAAGTCACATTTATCGAACTTAGAATATAGTTTATGCTCTCTTAGAGTCTGTAGTACTATTCACAAATGCTTTTCTTTTTCTTTTTCGGACTTTGAATAGATTAATATATCATCAATAAAGATCAATACAAATTTATCCAAGTATTTTCTAAATATATTATTCATTAAACACATCAAAGTTGTCAGTGAATTAGTAAGTCCAAATGGGATTACTACAAACTTGTAATGTCCATAACATGTACTAAAAGTTGTTTTGTTTACGACTTCATCTTTTATTCTGATTTGATGATAACCTGACCTTAAATATAATTTAGAGAATATTTTTTCTCTTCCAACCTGATCAAATAAATCATTAATCCTGGGTAGAGGGTACTTATTTTTAATTTTCATTTTATTCAATTGACGGTAGTCAATACATAACCATAGTGTTCCATATTTCTTTTTGACAAATAATATTGGTGCTCCCCATGGAGAAACACTTGGCTTGATGTATCCTTTATCCAATAATTCATGTAGTTGAATTTTTAATTCTATCAACTCAAGGACACTCATCCTATAAGGTGCCTTTGAAACTGGTGTGGATCTAGGTAGTATATTAATAGAGAAATATATTTGTCTCCTCGGAGGTAATTCAATTATTTCTTCTACAAATGTATCCTCAAATCCTCAAAGGACAACAAATTCTTCTAACCTCAGTTTTCTTTCTTTATCTAGTAGATTTGTTACTTGAAAAACATGTATTTTGCAACCTTTACTAATACACTTCTTTAATTACATTTCTAATATTTTTCTTATAGAAACAAGTTTACTAATCCCTTGCGTTGTTCTTGATACTCCACTTTCATCTTTGTAAATAAAATGATTTTTATGTTTCTCTAACCAATCCATACCTATAAGTATGTCATATGAACCTAAAGGTAGTACATTCAAATTTACCTTTTTATCCTGACCATTTATATCCAACTTACAATTAGGAATGAATACAGTGACTTTTCTTTTTGTGCATGTTGTTAATTGCACTAACCAAGATTTAATATGTTTTACCTTTTTCATTTTTCTTGAGTCTACCAAAGATGGGGTAATATAATTTAAACTAGCCCATGGGTCTATTAGAATATAAACTTTTCTGTCATGAATCTTACCTTGAATTTCCACAATGGTAGAGTGGTGATCTTCTTGTCTGCCATCTAAAGTTGCGTTGATTCTATGAATACTTTTTCCAATACCTCCAACTGTTTAAGATTCTTGTATGTTCTGAATAGTTTTGTTTGCAACATTTATGTATGGGAAGTTTCTCAACAAATGTGGTTTGCCACATCCCCAACATTTCAATGGTTCTCTAGGATTGTCAATTGTTTTCTTGAATCCCAGATTAACTCACTTGTTTCCCTATACTTGGGGTGAGTTTCCGAAGGAGTTATGTTCTTGATGTCCTTTGGACATATTATGAAATGGAGATGGCTTGAAACCCTTTTTCCTTTGATTGAGTTTACCTTGCTTCTTTTCTCTCCATGGCTTAGGATTTTCAGATCGTTGCTCATATTGTTCATAGCATATTCTTTCCTTTAGCATCACTTCATTCAAGGTTTTTTGGATTATCAAACTCTATTCTATCCTTATATGACTGAGGTAAGCAACTTAAAAAACTATGAGCCTTTACCTTTTCATCTTTTATATAAGGAACAAATATCAAGAGTTCAAGAAATTTAGTAATCATATCCTCCATAGACATCTGTCCTAACTTCAGTTCATAAAATTCTTTGTTTTTTTTCTCATATTAACTTTCAGAAAAATATTTCTTAAAATTTGTCCATTGCATTTTCTTTTCCTTCAAACCTTTTTCTAACTTCAAATCCTTCCACCATATATTAGCTTTACCTTTCAAGTTATAGATGGTCATTCTTACTTTCATGTTACTAGAGTAATTTTAAATATCGAAATATTTATTTATGTCAAGTAATCAAGATTCTTCCTCTTCACAAATTCTGGACTCTCCATCAAATATTGAAGGTTTAATTTTCCTAGACTCTCCATCTAAGTTATCGATTTGTTTTCATTTCTTCGTTGTAGGCACTTTGTTTTTAGTTATATGCGTGTCATTAGAAGAGTTTTTTTCTTTCTTTGTTCCATGGCTAGAATCCTTTGAAGAGTTTTTACTGACTTCCTCATCCAATTCATTATTCTTTGGGCTATTTTTCATTTCTAAGATTCATATCAAAATCTCATTTATTTCTTGTTGATATTCTTGTGCTTTCTTTAGTTTTTCATTATCAACCTTGAATGTTTGCAACTCTATGATAAGATTCCTCATTGTTTCCGACACCTACGTTGCTAAAATACTCTTGCTGTAATGTTCTAGGTTTTGAAGAGGCTTTTGTTATTATTTCCTTCAGGTATGTTTTCTTATCCATTCTTCACTAACATAGTTACAAAAATTTTGAAACGGTTTGTTTATACTAATGAACAATTTTTTTGTTAGTTTTTCCATCAAAAAAATTATGTTTTTTCTGGTGATTCCCATTTAAGGCATAAGTGTTGTAACCTATAAATATGATACCATATGTAATATACCCCATAAACACTACAATTATTTTTTTCTTGTTGTTTGTTTATTTTATTCTAGGTGACTAAGGTAGTAGTACGATTCAAGCATTACTTATTATTAAAAATTCAAATTACAAAGACATATATGACATATAAAGTGGTGTATGCATAAGATGATAAATTCGTTATGAGTCCAATGACTTCTTGTATGTCGATCATGGTTCAAATCAACCCTTCAGAGTTTTTATACTCTATTTTCAAGGTGGAAGAGTCTTAGATTCCAAGGGTTGGATAGTTTATAAGCTAAGTCCTAGGTTTGACAACCACTATTATCAACTGTCAAGAGGTACCAACTATGTGAAGGTATGGCAAGGTGACTACTGAACAACTAAATCTCCACTATCCAACGAATCCTTGTATGTCGATTAGAAACTTCATGCTTTTACCCAACCACTTATGTCCATGTCCTTTCATTCACATGTCTTGTTGTACGTTGGAAGCAACACCTCCCTCTCAACCTTCAAGTAGTATGAGTGAAGGGCTCGAGGTTTTCATTGGGTTCGAAGATGAGGTGATATTGGTTACCTTCTACCATTGCCCAATATGAGAGGAGGAGTTTCGAGCTCAAGCTTCAGTTACTCTGTGAGTTTAGAATTGTTTTCTCCAGAGTCATGGTGAGTTACATCTATCATCAAGTCTCGGGTCTGTTGGATCTTACTATTCATTCCCAATGTTGACACGAAGTTTAATGTTTTACCCTTTAAACTTGAAGTGTCTCTTTTTCCTAGTCATGGAGCCGCCCTTAATCTTAAAAAGAGTAAAAAATCTTTCGATTTTTCGCATTTCGGGATTCAACATTTCACAAGGCATGTTTTCCTAATTAACAACTCCAGATTTCCTGGTGCCGAAATTCTGAAAAGGTCTTATATTAAAGTAATAATAATAAAAAAAAAGGTAGGTGCTATAAACCCCGATGCACGTTTCCCAAAGTATCCTCTAATTGTGATTAATTAAACTCTTAAACACGATCAACAACTTAATATTTCATGTTTCGGGTTTCTTTGTATCAAAGTGTTGACAAAGCGCTAGCCCTTGAACTCCCGGTCCCTGATTTTCCGAAAGGAAGAAATTAATTACTAATCTTAAATGATTAAAATGTTAATATAAGTAATCAACGTCTAAACTAATCCCATCGCGATTTCATGATTCGGGGTTTGCTTATGACATGCCTCATGGGCACAGGATCCCCAAAATGTTGAAATGCAAAATCACGATCTTTTTTTAATAAAGTTTAAGTCGATTTTATGTTAATTTAAAATGGGATTAATAAGGATTAAAATGACTTTTCACATTTCGCATTTTGGGATTTAGTGAAAGTAGTCCTTTTATAGCTCCAGTTTGAAATCGCCGATATACAGTAATATTTGCAACGGACAAATAGAGATATTTTTGACTTAACTGCATATCTTTGGGCATATCTTCCCCATTAAGAAAATAAAGTTTTACCACCTGTCTCAGTACGCCCGTCGTAAGAATAGTTAAAGGTTAATAAAGGATTGGTTTATTTTTTCGAATTTCATTTTTATCGTTTGAATTCATAAACAAAATGCATTCAACAATCTTACACATTTGTCTCTGCAACAATAATTCATCTCCTAAACACGAACATTATGGAACCTATAAAGGCACCTAAGAAAAGTGAAGAAGAAACTGAAAGATCCAACCCAGAAGGAGATGTTGTGTCTGATACTACACTGCATGCCATTGACTCTATCAAATCCTGGAGGAAAATTTTCGAAACCCTGGACTATGAAATCAAGAATTTTCCCGACGATTCTGAAAACAAACTTCGAGACATAGCAGAGTCCGAACTTCACAAAGTGGCTATGCGTCCATGACTCATGACATACAATGATATGATCAGTTGGAATTTAGAGAGGATAGACATGCAAACAAGAAGCATATTGTATAGTCAAGGGGTCGTCATCGGCTCTTTCAGACCAGAGCATATACAAGTAATGTACAAACTGTCTCCCAATTCTAAATATATTTATAACAAAGAATTCGTAAGTGAATTTCAAAGGAAAGAATGCACAGAGGCATACCAAACATACCCCAACATAATCAGAGATTGGTGGAGACACCCACCAAAATTTAGGGCCGATACCCATAACGTTTATGCCACAACCTCTTTGAATGAGTACATAGTTTATGTGGCTATGATGTTATGTAGACTTTTCATAAAGAAAATTCCTACCCATTTTCCTGCAGAATGGGTGGCCCTTTTACATGAAGCAGCTGAAGGCTATAGCTTCAATTGGAAAAAAATCCTATCAGACAACCTAGCTAAGGAGTTTATGGAGTATCAAACCACGAGGTCTAGTGGCAGACCGATAACATTTTACATGTCAACATAC
>JASDQU010332499.1:0-12797 GCA_032191745.1 Picea mariana | reverse complement strand
CGCATTTCGGCAATTTTAGCTGCAGTGGATGGGAGAACCCTTGTCTCTCGAAATGCCGATTGGCTGCCACCTGCCCAACTGGATCGAACGGCGCAGACTTGTCTTGAAATATAGGTGCTATCTCTTGTGCTATATCTCGGGCAACTTGGTAGCCCCGAAATCCCGATGACCGTCGATCTACTCTATAGATGGATCTCAGCCGCCGACAACAAAACTTGGCCCGCTCGCTTGACTTGTAGCCTGAAATGAGATTTTTTCGTGATGCGCTTGGGCACTTCTCATGCAACCTGTAGACCCGGGTACTCTTGTGCCCAAAGACAAAATTAATGTTAACATTAGGCTCCATGGGGGATAGAGTCGTCCCTGTGATGCTCTAAGGACTCATTTTGCAGCTTCAGTGCCTTGTTGTTGGGCTATGGAGTCATTATTTAAAACTTAAAGATAAAAGAAAAACAATATTTACAATCGCAGAAGAGCCATGCGCGGCTCAAGAGAAAAATCTTTTCAGGAAATGCCCATTCACAAGGCCATTGAAAACTTCTTGATCCTTCGAATCTCACAACCTGTAGGTATTATTTGAAAACACTTCAAAGATCCTGAAAGGCCCGATCCACAGGGCCTCAAATTTGTCGTGCTTGCCCTTATCCTGCTTAGGAGCATCCCATTTCAGTACCAAGTCTCTGATCTGGAAATCCTCTTTCTTGGCCTTCTTATCAAAAACCTGCTTGATTTTCTACTGATGATCCTGAATTCTGTCCATTACCTGCTCCTTGGCCTGCTAGACTTCCACCAGCTGATGAACTCTTCTGATCATGTCATCAGGCTCTTCTTGATAATCCTGGAAGAACTTTGCTACAGGAATGGCTAGCTGAGAAGCGAAGACAACTTCTGCTCCATAAACTAATTGGAAAGGGGAGATGCCTATAGATCTCTTTGTGGTTGCTCGATCGGCCCATAGAGCGAATTTCAACTTTGAATGCTAGGCCTTTTTGTTGTCCTCCAATAGTTTTTTGATGATCCTTATCAAGCTTTTGTTGGAGGACTCTGCTAGACCATTGCCCTGGGGATAGTATGAGGTGGAGTGAATTAGTTTGACCCTGAATTGCTCACAAAACTTGGTTAACGACTCAGCCCTGAAAGAGGCTGCATTATCAGTAACAATCTTTCTCGGGCAGCCGAATCTTGTGATGAGGTCTTCCAGGAACCCAATGATTACCTTGTGGGAGGCACTCCTGGTGGGGATAGCTTCAATCCACTTAGTAAAGAAATATGTAGCAGTCAGGATCCATCTGTGCTGCCCACTGGGGTGGATTTCTCCAATAAAATCTAGGCCCCATTGCTGGAAAGGTCCTGAAACAACCACAGGCTTTAAAGGCAAAGACTTGAGCTATTGTTTTCCTGCAAATCTTTGACATTTGATACAGGCTCTGACCTTTCTGCAGACGTCAGTGAATACGGTGGGCCAGTAGTATCCAGCCCTGAGGATTTTGTAGGCTGTGGCTTTCCAGAAATGATGCCCTCCACATTGGCTATCATGAAATTCAACCATGATCCTATCAGCCTCTTGTGGATTCATACATTTCAAAAGCACCCCCAGGGGATCTTTCCAATATAAAACTTGATCGACAAGGCAGTATCTGATTGCTTTGAGCTTCAGAGCTCTCGCCTTGTTTCTTTGCATGCCATCTGGAGGCCGCAACTCCTGCAGAAAATATATGACATCCTTATACCAGGGACATCGAGCCAACAGAGGTTCTGCTTGAGGGTCTATATCAGACAACTGATCCTGCTGCTTTTCTGAGCATTCATTGATGAAATCTACCCCCAAAGCTTTGCAATTTGCTTCAGCCAACAGCTTAGCTAAACCTTGACCTTTGATTAATTTGGTAGGCCTTATTTCTAAGTCAAACTCAAGGATCTTGGCTATCCACTTACTCCTCCTCCCGTCTATATCAGGCTGAATAAGAATGTCCTTAACAACGGCCGAGGGGACATAGGCAATGATTTTTGACTGCAGGACATAGGTTCTAAAGGCTTTGAGAGCCTTTACCAGGGCATAGGCCTGCTTCTCCATAATGTCGTATCTGACCTCAACATCCCTTAGAGCTCTGCTAAAATAGGCAATAGGCTGCTCTTGCCCAACATCGTTTGTCTGTAATAAAACAACAGCCACCGTGTCAGATGAGGCAAAGGAGAAAATAAGGAAATCCTTTGAGTAATTGGGACTGATAAGCATAGGAGCTTCTGTCAAGGCCTTCTTTATCTGCTCAAAGGAATTTCGGGCTTCAGAGGTCCATCTCACTTCATTTTCCATTCTCAACATGACTGTCATAAGCTTTACCACCTCAGCAAAGTTAGAAACAAACCTCCTTAGAAAATTAATCTTTCCAAGGAAGGATTGGACCTCCTTCCTGGATCTTGGGATTGATAAGGCCTGTATTGCCTCAACTCTGCTAGGATCGATCTTGACTCCTTGTGTTGATACTATGTGGCCCAGTAATTTTCCCTCCTTCATGGCGAACAGAGATTTCTTGGGATTCAATGAAATGCCAAAACTCCTGCATTTTAGGAAAACCTTCCTGAGGTGACAACAATGTTCTTTATCAGATTTTGAAAAGACGGTTATGTCATCCAGATAGATGACCACAAACTTGTCCTTTTCCCCAATGAAAGCTATGTCCATGGCACGTTGAAACGTTGCCCTTGCATTCATCAATCCAAAAGGCATTTTAGCATACATGAAGGTGCCCCATGGAGTGGTAAATGTCGTCTTTTCCCTGTCCTCAGGGAGAACAGAGATTTGATTGTAGCCAGAGAAGCCATCAATCATGGAAATCCTAGATGCTCCTGTTACCCTCTGCAATATCTGTTCCATTTTTGGTAAGGGGTAATGGTCCTTTCGTGAGCTCCTGTTCAGGTTTCTAAAATCTACACAGAGTCTGATTTCTCCATTCTTCTTCCTTACTGGGACCAAGTTGGCCACCCACTCTGAATATCTCAGTGGCACGATGATCTGGGCCTGTAGCAGCTTCTTCACTTCCCTTTCCATGATAGGCATCAGCATAGGATTGATCTGTCTTAGCTTCTGCCTAAATGGCTTTGCCTCTTTTTTCAATGGGATTTTATGCTCAATGACAGAAGTGTCATATGTTTTGAGATATTCATAGGTCCAAACAAAAACATCGACAAACTCCCTCAATAGTTCAGCGTATTCAGCTCTCTCCTCCTTTGTCAGACTTCTGGACAATTTGACAAACTTGGGTTCATTCTTAGTACCAATATTGCATTGAGTTGTATCAGCGTCATCCTCTGAGATTTCTCCTTTTAATGCTACATCATTTCTATCAAAAAGCCTTTCCAAAGGAACTAGTCCCCTTGGAATATGATTGTTGGGCAGCTGCACAATGTTACGCTCTGCAATCTTATTCAGAAAATCACCCCCATCAAGCTTTTCTTCAGAGACAGAGTCTTGGTCAATATGCATCTCTGAAAATTCTTCGATAGTCTCCAAGAATCTTTTGATTTCAAGATCATCCTCGAACACCTTCCAATGTTTGACATTGTCAGGTATGGAGGGCCTGTATTTTACTTCCACATCATATCTGACTTTGGGTGGCAAGGGCACTTTGAAATTGCTTGTTGATGTAGCCAAGGAATCTGCCACTGTGTTCTTCTCTCTCGGGACGAAAGAAATGTTAAACGCTGAGAAGAAACTGTCAATTAGGTCCCATACCTCATTTCTGTAACTTCTGAGTCAAGGATGCTTACCCTGATAAGCGTTTCTGATCTGCTGGACTACCAATTCTGCATCTCCGAACACTGCTACCTCCTGAATTCTCATTTCCTTTGCAGCTCTTAATCCTAGAATAAGAGCTTCATATTCTACCACATTGTTGGTTGTTTCAAATTCTAGCTTGTATAACAGAGATATGGTTTCCTGAGCAGGTGACACAAAAAATATTCCAGCACCAGCGCCTTCCCTGGAAGAGGCTCCATCAAAAAACATTTTCCAGACGGAGGTGATGGGGGAAGAAAATTCATGAGAAGTGGTGGGCTGCTTTCTGAGCTTTAGAAGAGGCTCGGGAGCATTAGTGAGCTGCAGTAGACTGGAACCTAAATCAGTGTCAAGGGCAAAGATAGGATGGTTGGTATGATTGGCTTCATCACTGATTATATAGGCCAGCTGGGCTTCTTTGTATAGTCTCCTATGCTCTCCTCCGAACACAGGAATAGTAGCATAGGTTAGGTCCATCTACAAAGTTCCCCCCAATCTTTTTATCCAAGATCTTGATAACAACATACCAAACTTGGGGGGGACATCGACCACTACAATGTCCATAACCACACTTTTCATGGGCAATTGAAACAAGGTCACGACCAGGTCTTTAATGACTCCTAGGCATTGAACTTTCCTGGAGTCAAAGGAGTAGAGGTCATGGTAGGCTCTAGTGACTTCTAGTCCTAGTTCTTCCATGACAGTTTTGGGCATGAGCTTGTGGGAAGCCCCTGAATCCATCAAACAATTGTGCAGTACCTTGTCATGGATGTTCAAGGATTTGTAGAAGGGAGGGAATGAATCATTCTTGTCTTCTACCATAGGACCCAGAATGACTGCAGGCTTTTCATCTTGCAAATTGATGGAGTCTATGGGAAGGCATGAAGCTTCAGATTGTAATAGCTCAGAGAAGCGTTTTTTGAACACTTCGTGTTTGATCAGTTCAGAGAGGGGCACAGGGATTCTAATTTTCTGGATTTCATGCTCAAAGTTAAAAAAAGATGTAAGCTTTGGGATTTCTCTTACTTCAGGAACATGACTCTGGACCATCGGAGAGAGGGGTTGGGCCCTCTTACCTTCATTATTGTCTGCTACTTCCTTAGCAGGCTTCTCTGCTCTAGTGAACTATTCAGGAACATCAGGTGCTCCTAGCTTTTTCTTGGATATCAGGTTATACCTGCTTTGGCTGCTGCTAGCCTTGTCTCCGTTGCTAAGTTCATTTAGCTGACTGTCCATGAGAGATTCCTCGTATGCTGATTGAGTGAGATGAGGGAACGGAGGAGCGTCTCCGAAGCAGTGGATTTCAGGATCAAGCCCATTTGTTTCCCCTTCCTCCTCATCGGCCACAAAATTATTTTGAAAAGGGGGCTGAATTTTCTGGTCTTCCCTATCTCTTCCCCTCTGGTCTCTTTGCATAGTCGGGGGAGCAATATTGTTTGGCCTCCTGATACCTCCTTTGTTTTCAGCATTTTGAGGACCTTTGTATGCTTGCCTCCCCTCCATCTTCATTCTCTCCATCTCTGCAAACAGAGACTTCACCATCTTGGTCAGTTCGTCCACTTGAGGGTGAGGCATCGAGGGGCCAGACGTTGAGGCTTCAGATCTTCCCTTTCTCTTGTCTGCATCAGTCTTGTTTCTCAGCCTATCAGTTGCTAATACGTTAGATTCCACCTCTATGGCCGCGTCTTGCATCTGAGCTAGGGAGGTAGCTCTTCTTTCTCTCAATAGAAGACAGAAGTCAAGGTCGAATGCACTAGCATAAGAAATTTTGGCAGAGGCTTCTGAGGGCTTTATCTCAGCAGGAATCTTATTATACATCTTATTGAAT
The DNA here is from genome assembly GCA_032191745.1 of Picea mariana. Taxonomy (NCBI): domain Eukaryota; kingdom Viridiplantae; phylum Streptophyta; class Pinopsida; order Pinales; family Pinaceae; genus Picea; species Picea mariana. Next base: position 7,194 of record JASDQU010332499.1, on the reverse strand, counting down.
CTTTTGGAGAAGTCAGAGACAGACTCTCCTTCCATCTTCTTCAAAGACCCAAACTTTGTCATGTAATACATGAAATCCTTCTTATCTCCCCACTGCCTCAGGAAAGCACCATCTAGAGCTTCAATTCCAGCAATAGATCCGGGGGCCAATCCCCTAAACCATTTCCTCACCTCACCATCCAGGCTCTGGACGAAGACTCTCATCCAGACATCTTCATTTTCAATGTTCAGGTTGTCTGCATAACTGTAGAAAGTAGCCAGGTGCTCTTCCGCAGTTATGTCCCCTTCGCCAATGAACTTGGGCATATACTTCAGGTAATCTCCAACAGGGAGAGGATTCATAGGATGGGGTAGGATTAAGGGAGCATATCTGGCAGCTACCATGGCGTCCATTCTAGTTAGAGGGGGATTAGCACCAGCCATAGGAACAAAAGGTCTGGGGGAACTAGGAGGAGATGAGGTTTGAAACAGAAAGACAGGAGCTGAGCTTAAAGAATGGGAGGGGAACTGCAACAAATCTGGAGAGCAGGCTTGTGGGCTTAAAGGCACAGAAATTTCCCTTCCCTCAACAACAGTAATAACAGGAGGAGGGGTAGTAAAACCCGGGGTAGGCGAATGTTCAGAGGCGCTGGGTCTGAACCAAGGCACCACTTTGGGGGAAAGGGGAGTGACAAGAGTTTCTCCTACTAATTCGAGACCAGGAGGAGAAAACTCAGCAGGAACGCTCTCGAAATTTAGGCTATGAGAAACCCCGACAGAAGATAATAAAATAGGACAAAACAAACGGGTTGGAGTTTCTACAAACTCATGAAAATCACCAGAAATACCTGTTTTAGCAATAGAAGTATTACCTTCAGAGGACTTTCCCTTTCTGATAATCTTCTCTGGGTCAGCTTCAGGTGGCGCTAACGGCAGCTGAGGGGTAGACCTTGTGTGTCTACCTCTAGAAGCCACGGTTGAAACAATGGAGTGAGTCGCTTGTGGGTTGGACCAATGGGGTCGCCCAGCAGAGTCACGTCAGTGGAGTCGCTAGGTGTACAGTAGCAATCTTGATAGTTCTGATATCTGATGCACCTTCAGAATTAGTTAATCGTTGTCATTCAATCTCGAAGAAAATATTCAACTTCGTCCCCGGCAACGGCGCCAGAAATGTTAGCGTCAGAAGTCACTCCTGGATTGCGACAGGAGTAGAGCCCAACGCCCATCAATTTTATGTCACGAATAGATTTAATGGGTGATCAAATGGGTAGAGACCCAGGAAGGTATAGTTTTAACTCGGGAAACCGAGCCTGGTATGTAGAAGGCAAGGGAGGTCTTGATCCAACTTCCGTCAGTAAGCTGAGTATAAGATGGATAGATGGAAGACTTAATGAGATGAGTGAGCAAGACTGCCTCGGGCATCAGGCCTTCGGCAGCTTGAGGAGGAAAAACTCAGAAGACAAGATCCTCTTGACCTCGAGTTTCAAAGAACTGAAAGGTAGCTCGACTGGATCCTCCAATTCCAAGCCATTCAGCGTTGAGAAAGCACAAGAACTGATTAGAAACCCTGCAACTATTATAGTGATCCAACCTACATCAGCCTATAACAGCGCAACTCGACTGGATCCTCCAATTCGGAGCTGTTCTAACACAGTGTAAACAAAGAGATGGAAATAGGCTGACATCCATAAAGTAAGAAATCTCAAATGCCAATACATAACCAGAGCGACCAAAGCTTCATCAAAACTTTACAATCGGGAGCCTAGCTCAACCATTGATCCTTTGAAAAATCTCAAAACTAAGTATATATACTCCTAAACAATTTCCCAACAGAGGCGTCTTAGACTTTCAGGATGGGGCGTCTCTTCAATCAAATCTGGCCTGCACTCCTCTGTCATACACCAACTTAACTCTGCACGGCTCATGCTAAGAGGTAGTTGAGCCCTTAAATGCCGAATTAGCGTGCGCAAACTTCCCTGGTGAGTCGAGGACATTGCATGGCTTTTGTGGGAAAACCAGTACAGAGGACTACCGTGGGCGAACTTCCTGCCGGGACCTCCATACCTCGCAATTAATGAGCGAGGTGAGGTTTCAACCACCCCCTCTCTTCTTCATTTACTCCGAACAGGTATCAGGATTGAAATCAAATTGAACTGGCACCTGGAGAACACGGTGATCCCTTCTGCAACTAAACCCGGCACTTCGACTCTTTCTATCGCCCCCAAGTGACCACGGGCTGTGACCCTGTGCCTATCTTCAAAGGCGCTTTCAGCATTTCGCGTCTCGTGGGCGGGAGGAGGTTTCTCCTTGTGTTTCAAAGCTACGAAAGGCGAGGTGGTGACATAGCCTAATCTCGCGCCACGGGTCCCTTTGGATGGACGGTCCTGCTCATCTCGACAATAATGTGGGCCTGGGTCCTGAACGCCTTCGACACTTCGCGTCTCGCGGCTGGGAGGAGGTTGATCCTCGTGCTTCACAGCTACGAAAAGCGAAGAGGCGATAGAGCCCAATCGTGCACCACGTGTCTCTGAATCGAACGGCTAAAAGGACGTCGGCGTTTTGGGACCCGTCTCATCACATGGCGCGCGCTAGCGCCCTTTCTCCAGGCATGTTCCTCTATGACTGGGCGCTATGACCGTGGGCTCATCTTCAAAGGTGCCTTCGACATTTCGCATTTCAGCAATTTTAGCTGCAGTGGATGGGAGAATCCTTGTCTCTCGAAATGCCGATCCCCAAAATGCCGATTGGCTGCCACCTGCCCCAACTGGATCGGATGGCCTAGACTTGTCTTGAAATATAGGTGCTATCTCTTGTGCTATATCTCGGGCAACTTGGTAGCCCCGAAATCCTGATGACCATCGATCTTCTCTATAGATGGATCTCGATCGCCGACAACAAAACTTGGCCCTCTCGCTTGACTTGTAGCCTGAAATGAGATTTTTCCGTGTTGCGCTTGGGCGCTTCTTGTGCAACCTGCAGACCCGGGTACTATTGTGCCCAAAGAAAAAATTAATGTTAACAGATAGTAATTGTATAATTTGACTGATTCAGAGGTTAACAAGTATAAAATCTAATTTGTAAATGATGATTCCTTCCCCATAAATATAGATAGCTAAAAAAACTTAGTAATCAATGTATTAAGGTAAACTCTCACTGATTCACAAATAAACGGATTGGAAACATTCCTTCTTTGACTAGCCAGATTTTCACTGAAATCTATTCATCAATTCTGTTAAAGGTAACTTCGACTACTAATGTGTTTTTCAGTGCTTCCTTAAAGTAAGAGATAGTGTATTCAAAATAGAAGTTTGAAATTCTGGACCTAAATGCCATCCTGAACCTCTATTGCCAATTCTAAATTAGAATGGTTCTATTGCTGATAAATGATGTTCGTTTAATGGTTTGGAGTTGAGATATGCAAAGGGCAATGAGTTGTTTTCAGCAGTGATGATATGGAATGTGCACATAAAGAAATGCAAACACTTTTTAAAACTAGCCCTTTGTGGGATCTAGAACCTTGACTTGAACTCTTTAGTGGTAAATGTCATAAATGTCAGAAATGGATTCATGACTTAGGTCTGCTCGATGCAGTTGGAGTGGCTTCACGCCATATTCTATTCGGCACAACTCTTAGGCAATTTAGAATCTGGATTTAGTTGTGCAGTTCTCAAAATACTTTATGACTGGCAACCTACTTTAAAAGAATCTCAGTACTGGGTGTGTGCAGATAGAAAGATAGACTACAGCCAGGGTTTATGGATGTTGGTAGTGCTATAGGGATGCCATTTTGAAAATCAAGGTTGTCATACTGGTAACACTCAATAACATTTATGTTAGGAGTCATTAATATTTATGTCACTTTATGTGTTAGTGACTTTTGAACAATGTTATTTCAAATGTTCACATTAGAGGTTAGGTGGTTAAACCACCTAAACAAACTACGGGTGCTATAAATATGTTACTTATAGTGATTTATGGTGTATGAGAAATGTGTCACTGTAGCATTCGCAATAAAGATTTGTTTATTTTCTCTCTCCACCATTATCTATGGAATTGACGGCCTAACAAAGAGTATGTGGGTCCTGACATTCAAAATGGGACAGTTATTAGTTTTGGATTGATAAGAAGATATATGGTGTAATGTCCCCTTCCAAATGATCACTCTAGGAGGACGACTTAGTGGTCTATCTGATTCCGGTAGACCATAGTCGATTAAAAAGGGGAATTAACAGATTAATTATTTGATGTTGTTTAGAGGAAAAAACAACTTTATAAAATGACATTGAGTAATTAAAAAGTGATATGGAGAATAAAGTGAATAAAACCTTATAAAGTTACTTGAATCTTTTAAGTGAAGTTAAAAAGGTAAAAAGGTCAACAAAAGGGTAAAAGGGTCATGAAAAAGGTGAGAAGGATAAAAGAGAGATAAGGGGTTCATTTCTCTCATTGTGTTGATCCTTTTACTAAATCATTTTGGAGAGAGATCTTGTGACTTGACTTGCTAGGATTTTGCAGCAAAACCCTTGTGAATAGTTGGTTTCGATGGTGAAAAATTCCACCCTAGCCAATCTAGAGGAGGGATCATCCAGATTCTTCATTGGATTTCATTGTTGGAGATAGTACTTAGATTTACAAGAGTTCGTGGGGGTTTTGGAGGCTGATTTTACAGTGGCAAAGGAGCTAGGTATCTTTCGTACTTAGCTTGGTGAGGGACGAACTATTGAAGGAGAGGTTGTGTTTATCAGTGTGAGGGTTGTACTCATTGTGTGTTGGACGAATCTTCATTGTTGAGCCAAGTTTTCGTTGTAGGGAGGCTGAGATCTTTGGCTGGGCAGATTTCATTGTTGTTTGGGCCAATTTTTCTTGCTAGGATGAGTTAGATCTCTTGTTTGGCCAATTTTGTTTCTGTTGGGGCCAATTCTTCTTGTTGGGACGAGCTATATCCTTGCTGGGCCGATTTTTGTTGTGGAAGGGCCAATTTCTCTCAAGGGGAGCTGAGTATTCTTTGGCAGCCGAATTCTAGGTGGAATAGATCATTTTTGCAGCAGAATAGTGGGGTTTCAACTATTGTTATAGACCAACACTATCTCCATCTTCCAGCCAAGTTGTTTCATCCTGTTATCGCACAGTTTGTATTTATGGTAATAGGTCAGAAGATAAAGGGATAAACTGGCGTAACAGGAACCAATCCCACCCAATGTCACCTCAATGGGATGGTTCTTTCTATTCTGGGTGGTAAGGCCCAAGGGAGACGTCCCTGGTGACCTGGAGTTTTGAGAAGGCGAAGGATGATAAGGCAAAAGTGTAAATCCCCCCCTCACAAGTCACCACCGAGCAAAAGATCCGTCTAAACAACCAATAATAAGAAGTAACTAAAGAAGAAGTAAAGCACCTGTCTGGGACAAAGCAACAAGAAACTTATACGTGCAAATCTTGGTTAGTACTTCATATATCAAAGATCATCTACTAATTCGACATATAAGCAATTATAACAATAAATATTGACGAAGTCAATGTTTGTCAATACAACAATGAAATAATATCACTCCACCAATAAATACCAAAATGATGTAGCAATCAATATATCCAATCAATCCCTCATTCAATAAATGCTTTAAACACCATTCAATTGCTTATAAAATGAAACATTGCTGCATCAAGATGAAATAACCAAGGGTGACATTAGCATTCTAAGGTTAGTAGGTTAGGGTTAGTGTAGTTAGGGTTTCAGTTTTAAAATAAGTTTGAGAGTGTTTGGACTTGATTTCACTTCAACGCTAGAGGCTTAGATCAATGCCTCAGGATTTAATGGAGTCAATAAGAAGGACGCAAGAGTTGAAGGAGGGTGACCTAAGACTAGAGGGAAGGGTTCTGAAGTTCTGCAATAACAAGGCTTCAGAAACGAAACCCTAGGGGAGAGAGGCTCACTCCAGTGTTGCTAAAACAAGGCCTCGTGCTCTCTCCTCCTTCTTTAGATCAAATTGGCAAAACAGATAGCTGAAGATAAAGCAAAGACAACCAAAACATGAGGGTTTGAAGAGGCAAGGTGTTGCTACAGCAAGGCCTTTTCAGCAAACCCTAGAATGGTATGACCCTGGTGTAGAAGAACTAGGCCAAGGACGTCTCACTCTCTTTGGCTTCTGAATAGTACGGTTAGCTCAAGGAGAAGAAGAAATGAGAGTGTAGCTATGGCTAGGCTCTCTCTTCCTTCTTCAATGGCTAAAAGTTTCTCTATCAGGGGACATGAGACAAGGACCAATTAAATGTGCTTGTCACCTAGGGTTTTGATTCAGCAAATTTATAAGTAATGTGCAAGAATTTTAAACTACAACCATTCAATAAGAAGTTTTGCAGAAAAAACACTTACATTTCATGAATAAATAACCATGCAAACCCTAGTTGTAACACCTTCCTTCAAGAGAAACACCATAAGTGCCAAAAAAAAGTCTTCCTTCAACAAGTGCGCCTCTCTTAAATCATCCAAAAACCCCAATAGGGCGCTAAAATCAGACCTCACTAATGAGTGAGTGATGAATCCTGATAAAATGAGAGTCAAAACTCTCAATATATACTGTATCAATGACCTAATTTAACTTTTAGGTCATAAAAAGGCCGACAAGGCCACAATACCAAAATAATACTGTTTTGCATTTAAATGTTCATTTTAAAACCCTAATTGAGCAAAAGGTGAGATGTCGCCCCTTCTAAGGGAGACGTTAGCCCCTTTTAGGGAAAATGCAGCAATAAAGAGCAAAACGTTAGCCCTCTTTGGGCCTCTCCATCATGCCACACATGCCAACTGCCCTGTCAAACTGCCACACGCTCAAGGTGACGTCATGAGCCCATAGGTGACGTCCTGGGCCATCTAGGGCAAACGTTTCACTGGAAGTGGGTCAATCCCCCTAGGCTGGGCTCTGCCAAAGTCCCTCTGATGAAACGTCCTCTTCTTCTTCGGTGCAAAACCCTAATCAACCACCGTCCTGTCTCTGCCCCCTAATGGGGTCTCAACATCCATCTGGTGGGCTCTTCAGCTCCATGGAGGTCCGAACTGATCATCTCCCCATGTGTACCGGTCCAAATGGTACCTGTCCGTCGGGCATGGTCCTGCACATCAAAAGCTACGCCCTCCATGGGCTCATTAGTCACAGGGATCATAGCAATGTTAATCACATTTCATCATTAATATTATTAAACATATGCATAAAACCCCTAATAT
>JASDQU010332496.1:0-12754 GCA_032191745.1 Picea mariana | reverse complement strand
GCCTTGAAGTTCTTAAAATTAGCAAGGACCTCACTCTTGTACTTAAGAAAGTACACCCAAGAACGACGTGAGAAGTCATCAATGAAGGTGAGTGAATACTTAGCCCCTGAAAATGAGTGAGTTGGAAATGACATGAGATCACTATGTACCAACTCAAGAGGTGTTGTAGCACGCCATGCTTTTCCTTTAGGAAAAGGATCTTGATGTTATTTTCCAAGGACACAACCTGGACAAACTCCATTGGTGCAAGAAAATTTAGGAAGACCGAGCACCAATTTTTGGGTGCTCAACTTCTGCAAATATCTGTAGTTGAGATGTCCAAATCTTTCATGCCAAAGCCTACTCAAACATCGGCATGTGCAATGAAAGAGGAACCTGAGGAAGACTCAAAAGAAACAAACTTATACAGTCGAGAACTATGATCTACTTTTCCATATGCAACAACAATGTCTAGATTTTGTAGTTCTCGAATGATTACATCATTAGGAGAAAACTCTATTGTTTTCACATTACTAGAATGAAAAATCTGATATATAGAGAAAACAAGAAGAACATCATTAATGCACCCTTTATCATTAATGCATCCTTTATGTGAGCAGATAAAGGGCTTTGAGCGAAGACGACAAGTTTGGGAGAGAGCAACTGGTTGGAAAAAGAACCAGTGCCCTTCAAACCCTAACAAGAGACGATCATGAAAATTAAACATGGAATGAGCTCCTGTTTGCTCAGCTCTTGTTTCCACAACCATATCGTTTTCCATTGTACAGGATTCTAACTCTGGCTTATCGAAATGCCGCTGAGAACTTGTTCCAACATGAACAGATCATGTGTTTGGAGACTTCTTGTATTAGAGCATAGCAAGTAAATGCACGTTTCTTACTGCCTATTGGGTTATTATTTTTTCAACCTCGAACAAAAGCGTGAGAAAGACTAGCAGCAGATCTTGCTGAAGTTGCCATGATTTTCATCTTCCCTCTAAAGCAATTGGAAAAATGCATCCTTGTAAGCTTGCTGTTGGAAGAAAAGGCAAGTTATATTGAGTCACTATTTTTCTTCTCCTCTAAATGTTTATTGGAAAAAACATCATTGCTGTGATAAATCGTTGTATAATTCTTATTATTAACCAGTACATTTTTTGTACTGGTTATGTTCACTATTTTTTGTGGCAAGTTATGTTCACTATTTTTTGTTAAATTCTACCTTTACATCCATTTTCAAAGTTACATTCCACAACAACCTTGATGGTGTCACCACAAGAAGGTACTATGTTTTTTTCCTTTTTATAGTTTTAGGATTTCATTAAATATCGCTGTGAGATCTTTATTTTTAAGAAATAATGTTTCGTGCACCAAATTTAGATGAGATGCCAGATAGTGATGGACTATTAAAATTCCAGCCCTGCACTCTTTTCTCCACTTATTGCACTCACTACTTCCCCTTCAAAATTATAATTATAGGTGAACAGATATGTCCAGGTGAACAGATATTATTGCACTCGCTACTTCCCCTGCTAAGGAGTTTATTTTCAAATTTGGCTTTTCCTTTATCTTTTTCTTTGGATTTGTATTTTTCTTTCTTGATTTGCAATCTTTTGGTCATTTTGTTTGTTTTTCTTTTGATTGGATTTTGTTATATGGAGGAATATTTTTCTATGCAACAACAAATGGTGGCTATGGGTTATCTATAATCTTTTACTTGAGTGGGATTTCATTTATTCAAAAAGATCATCCTTGTAAATTTTCCTTTCCCCAACATTGGCCCAAAATTTTTGAAGGAACTCTTAAATTTGTTTCAAGCAGTATGGCTCATGTTTTAAAGGAAAGAATTGATTTTGGTCTTACTCTTTGAATTCCACCCATCCCACCACATCATTATAATTTCCTCTGCATTGGTAGTCATGGGGAAGGTTAGTTGAAGTCAAACCTTAAAAGTATTACATCTATTTTCTTTAACTAAAAATTCTCTTGTACCACCTCGCCCTCTTCACCCAATTGGGCAAATGCAATTCACAATTTAGTTTATCAAAAGGGTGGCATACAAGAGGGTTGGAAGCACATATATTGTGAGAAGTACAAGCAAACCTGTCGGAGCTATGGACGCTCGTTGGAAATGGGGCCATGCTTGTATGGTACCAAGACATTTTTGTTAGGGTAATGAACAGGCCTGCTGGCAGCGAAGCTATGTCAGGAAAAAATGATAACTTTACATTAAATAGATGTGTACTCAACATTAAAATTCTTACTTCTTAACCCTACCTCTTCTATAGTATGAGGAAAACACAAAATTAAAACATTTCCTTATGTTTGGATTCATGGATGTTAGACTAAGTTGATGTCGAGTACTTATATTTTAGAGCTTATATCACTTGATCTATTTTAAGTGGGACCCATAAGTAATGGTTACATGTTTGAAGATTATATGAAACTTATCTTTTGACTTTTGATAAATTTAATCCTATTATTTATACACCAGAGATAATTGATTTGTCCCCAAGTGTTTCCAATTGTTGTGGCAAACAACAACCTCTCAAATTTTCATTTATTTTCAGTAAAATTTGGAGCCCCTTTATTTTTAAAATTATTTTTAGTTCGCGTAAATGTTCTTTGTCTTGATCTTGTAAATATGTTTAAGATTATGATATTATATGGGCATCAATACATTTGATATTATTAAGAATTCAAGGCTCTTCATGCTTTTAACCCCTACTTATATCGATTTTGCACATCACCTTTTTGAATTTCAATATTTCAAACATGAAATTCAAATTTTGTTTTTGAAATTAGCCTTATGGCATGTTGTTTCGTGTCAATTTCTTTGGTTGCAGCTTGTTTTGATTATGATCTTAGGCACATAGTGAAACTCAACGATTTTATATATCACTTATTTTTGGTGTCTATTGATTACATTATTCAAATACATGTTCGAAATAGGGTTTTCTTTGAGCTACAAAAAATAATGAGCTATGAAAGGGATACTTTTCATCCTAAATTTTATTAACATTCTTATATTACATGATTTTGGATGAAAGAAATTTTTGAAGATCTTATTAATTATCCTATACCTTAGTTCATGTGTTAAAATTCACTTAAGAGACCATTATCAATATTTATTGTTTGTATTGAAAAATATTATGAACAATGTATATGATTCTGAGGATAATCATCACAACATTATATTGTTAATGTACTCTACTGAATCAATGATCCGATTGACAATATATTTTGAACTTTGTGATTACCATATGGAGTTTTGAGTTCTTGTTGCATGTTACACGTAGTAGACGAGGACATCCTCCTCTGTCTCACCATAAATGCAAATTAATTCGCATATGAAAGTAGAGATAGAGCTTGTACTTAGTATGTTTTTACCATTTGGGGATTTTCTAAGGGTTTACATTTTACTGTGAGCGAGGGTTTTCATGTATTTGTTTCTGCATTCACATATTCACCATAGAATTTCACCCCGTAAGATGCCTTGAGCCATATTGGGTGTACTACAATGGGTTTAATATCCATATGCGGGCTTCCAGGCACTAAATTTGTCGAAGCAAATAAGGATTGTCATCCCATGCTCCAAAAGGCTAGTTGGTTTGAATTTTTAATGATGTTTCATGGGCACAACCTACAGGTGGCCTGAGCCTTTGCGCTTAGTTTCCATGGGAAGTCTGCAAATATTGAGTGTGTCATGATGCATATTAATGAAGACCTGATTGTAAGAGCCATGAATTTGTCATTAAAGGGTGAACAGTGGTTCAAAACTAAAAGGGTTAGGAATATTCCTTGGTCTGAGTTTCTAGTCTCACACAAAACATAGTATAATTCAAAAGGTATTCCCTCATCCCTTGTCAAAAAGAAATGGCAATTTTTTTAATGGATAATCAAGATAAACATTATATGCGAGGATTGCTACATTTTATTCTTTTATTACCATTTTCTCATGTTAATGGTCTTCGTGGGTTTTGAGTTAAATTTACCTTTTCTTCTTGTTGAGGAGTCTTACGAAAATGTCAAGATTTTATCAAAGAATTCGTCTCAGTTCATAAAGAAACCTCTTCTATCATGGCTTAATTAAAAACCTTGTCGAGTTTCATTTAAACCAGGTTAATGATTCTTGGGACACTTATTAAAAGAAACAATTTTGCTGAAACCCTAGAGCCAGTTTCTCATACTCAGGATTTGAATCAGGGTTTGAATCCACAAATTCAATAGAGATAATGACATCGATATCCCTCACATCCCAGATTCAAAGAAAATTTCAACAAGGATTACACGCAATCAATCTCAGAGATCGAGCTCGAGTTTTGATCCTATGGCCTTGGATAGGAATAAAAGAATCTCTTTCGAGTCTTCTGGACAGTCTACTGTCATTTCCCCTTTTCCTGACTGTCACGAAAATGTTAAATCCTATGTTCCCAAATCATGTGAAAATCTAAAGAAGTCAAATAACTTCAAGAACAAGAGACAAGGAAGAAAAATATCAAGGATGGTCTGAAATAAATTTAGCAGGGTTTCCAATATTAATTCTCCTATTACAGTCATGGATGACGAACCTGAAAATACAGAGAGATCATCTCATCATACATAGGCTAGAACAATCCCAGAATCTAATATTGAACTTATAGCTACAAAAAAGAAGCTCGAAAAGGAAAATCACATGGATAACTTAAGAATGGAAGATTTTTTTTGGAAAGATAAATACCATAGCAGAGTGCCTATCCTAGAATCAAAATTAATCAATTTGGAGCTGGAAATCAACAGCTCAATTCAAGGAACAAAAACTTAATTGCAGAATATAAAGAGAAAATTGTTGAGCTAAAACGAAAATCGGTTAAAATAGAAGGCTCGATAGCAATCAATTCGCCAAGGGTTAATATTTTCGTTAACTCAGATTTTAGTAATTTTTCTTCTTGATGCTCAAGTGTTAATTTTAGAATTTTGTTTGGTAGTTATGAACTTCTTGTTTTTGTTTCATTTTATTTTTAGAAAGAGCAGCTACAGAATTTAAAATTCGGTCGCCTCTCTAATTTCATTTTATGTATTGTTCATTTTATTTATTATTAATTTTATTTATTTGTTTTGATAGATGTAGAGCGTGTGATATGACCTGGAATCATGAATAGATGATATTTTCAAGCTGCGAGGTTAGGCTTATGGAGAAAATCCGTTAATATTTTAAATAAAGCTTATCCCTATTTTTTACAATCTATTGTAATTCGAGGTTTGTGAATTAAGACTATTTTATAATATCCCATTCCTAATTTTGAGGAGATAATTTCTCTTTAATTAATGTTAGTTGTTAGTCATAGGTATAATTTTTTTTTATAAAAGAGAAATAAAATTAAATGGAGGGGGGTTCCAGATTTGAAATTTGTGGGAATAATTTTGCAGTGACAGAAAGGTTTGATTACACTATTGTATTAGAGTTATTTTTTTCTGTAGAATTTCAGAGGATTGTATAAAGACAGAGATATTTGAAGCTAATAACAAGTTTTTGTTTTTATGCACTGTTGTATAATTTGTAAGTTACTTGTTATTTTTTATTGTTGATTCATTTCTGATTTAAATTTTTTAATTTTGTAAAGCTATATTTACAGAGAAAACAAATTTTAAATCAGAATTAGATTATAGATTCAAAGAAACTTGATTACAGTTAATGATAACTATTTATCATTTAATTACAATCTTTTTTTGGTTTTAATTACTATCACATTAGAAGAACTATTTCTTTAATATGATAGTAGATCTTAAATTGAACTCATAAATGGGTTTAATTATATGTTGTGGTTGTTTTGATAACTATTTATTGAAGTCATTTTATTGCATATTTGTGTTCATAGTTTGTAAATCACATGAACTAGTTCTATGATTTGCAAATGAATCCTAACCTTAAATTCAATCTCAGTCCTTTCCCCTTTTTATCATTTTCCTCTTGATTTGGATGATATATGTATCTTGTCCTAATCAAGATAGGATAGATTAGATTTTCTTTTATTGTTTGCATCCTAGATTAAAACTACATTTGCATTTAAGTCTATAAAGTCTCCTTTCGCAGAAGCAAAATCCAATGTGGCGTGTTTGAGCCCTTGAGTCAGCTTAAGGATTTCCTTCTTGTAAGCATGCTGCAAGAGATTGATCCCTTTCCCTCTATCCGCTAATAAAAACAACTGACAAGATACATTAGTGGATAGAAGGTTGTGTATACATCTTTGTACATACAGATTAATTTAGCTTAAATGAACTTTAGCCTAGTCTTAGGAGAAGGGTAACTAGATCCATAAACCCAGTCAAAATCACCATTCCAAATGGATAAGGGCCCAATTGGGGTCCTGACCTGGTGATTTACCAAATGTTGATTATGGTCATTTCTGGCCATCAACACAAAGCCATGCTGAAATTACAAATTCGATCACTTACCAATCTGAATTTTTCCTTAAGTATAACTCAGCTCATATAGGCTCAGTGTTGAAACTAGAGCTCTGAGGCTTCTTGTTGATCTCTAGTCCATACAAGTCCAGTGTTGAACCAATATCTCGGATAGCAATTTGTAACATCCCCAGCCACCCCTAAATGGGCCATGTCACACACTTCTCTCCAAGTATGCTTTGATACCACAATGTAACGTACCCAGTCTCTCACTAAGTCTCATTACCTCCTTGTAACGTTTCTCGTTACTAGCACTTACAACATGATCTAAGATTGCTTTGAATCAACCAAATTGTAACATCCCCAACATACGTGGCAATATAAAGTGGCAATTGCGTTGAACGAGTCGTCAGAATTTGACCCAAATGTACTAGTGCCTAGTTGCAACATGCTCATTGAATTTTTATGGAAAAAGAGAGTGTTCCACATGTGTCCCATCAGATATAGAAGCATGGTATTGTGGGATTCAACTCTATATAGAGGAAGATCAAGTGCCAAAATTTGCATAATTGGCTACATGTCAATGGCCATGCCTAGAAACAAATTGGTGGCAATTTAACACAAAGAAACAACCATTTTACAAGTGTGCTACCCTTTGAAACGAGTCATTCCACCTATAAGGGTCATGGGAAAAAGTTAATTGCATAAATGGGATTAAAGGACATGGAAAAAGATTATGATTGAAGATCCTAGACATATATATTTGCCTATGTTTTGGAGGGGAGGTATGAAGAAGGGTAAATAAAAGTGTATTAGGTGGGGTAAAGAGTGCAAGAAAACATTTTATGAACTTTGTGTGTAATAGAAAACCTCTTAGTAACATGTATGTATGAATAATATCTATTAAGTATATGATAATTAAAAACCTCAAATTATAAATAAAATATTGAAAACAATATAAGCTTGAAAATACAAGTGTAGTAAAATAATAGATTGGATAGACAACTTTATATCTTAAAAATAGAAACAAGCTTAAAATTTTAATAGTCCTTCATCACTATCTCTAGTATGCCGGAGGCTTGCATACTCTCTCCACAACTCCTATCTCATCTAAATTTGGTGTAAACAACATGGTATCTTAAAAATAATGACCTCACAAGAATATTTAATGAAACCCTAAAACTATAAAACTACAAAAATGGGGAAAATAGAGTACTTGTCTATGAGTAAAGAGGCAACTGATGAGTGTAGACATCGAGGACGAAGTCGGCATAGAGTCACAAAAGTGGTGTATGGGTGAAGGGAGGAATACCATGTAGCTGCAATAAAAAGGTAGATGGGTTGAGTTGACATGGAGGAAGGTAGGAACAATGTAAAGGGTAAATAAATATTGTAGGTGAGCCAAATGAAAATATGAATAGAGAGGCTTCAGGTTGGGAGGCACATGTGTTCTATTGAGAGACATGGAAGTCAACAAATCATAGAAAATTCTAGATAGATGCAAAAATGGATGGTGGATGGGGCTTTGACTGTCATCTAACAAGATCACTACGAAGATATACCAATCATCCAATCAAGCCAAATAAACTCCATAAAAAACACCTTACCACATAATAAAAATTATACAATGATAAACACAACAATAAAAAATTTACAAAGGGCCCACTTCTTTGATGAAACTATAGATATCAATAATTTTTATTTTTAAGTTTGACTTAAATGTTAGATAATCTTTCTTCCCCTAGTTATTTCTCCCTTTTCCAATGGTTATATAAATAACTCCCTTTATAACTTTTAAATTGGAAATTTTGGGATTAATTATAACTTTTAAATTGGAAATTGAGAGATTAATTTTATAACCATTTTTATTGAAATTTAAAACTTGACCCTTTTAATATATCACTAACTTATATTTTTTTATTTTTTAAAATATTTTTAGTCCACCTTTTTTGATAAATACTTTTAATGTCAGATTTAAAATACTTTTAATCCATTTTTTTTATAAATATTTTCAATCTAATATTTGATAAAATATATATAAGGTAAAGTAATTTGTAAAATATATATAAGGTAAAGTAATTTGTTTTTTAGTTTATGTATGATAAGTAATTTTAGAAAGATACATGGTTTAGATTACTTTAACTTAATAATGTAAAGAAAAAATATTTTATGATTAAATTAGAGTATGATATTATTACAACTTTGTATTCCAAAAACAAAAAAGTCTTATACATTAATTTGATATTATGATTATCTCATAATAGCATAATATATCAAAAGTCCACATTGCAATTGCAATTACCATATAATAAGTATTCAATTACCTAAACTTTTATTAAACTTATATTGATTATAAATTTGGGCATCCAACTGGTATAGAATAAAATTAAGTATTGATTTTTCATTATTCCCATTGAATGCCTCGAATCTGCAATGCCCATTATATAATGGAGCTATCTATATACACATGAAATTCGTAGATTGTATGAAACGGTGGATGAAAATGGGGATGGGAAATTGACTGTAATTGAAATCAAATTCAATTTTTAGAAGACGAGTTTTTGGTGGAGCCTATTTTCTTATCCAACGGAGCTGTACGTTTTCTATAATGTGTTATTCTTATCCTCTATTTTTAAACGTGTAATTTGTATCAAATGTAAGGGAAATGTGTCGGGAATTTACATGAAATCTTTATGAATATTTTTTTACTTCTGCAATTTTTTTTACTTTCTTTTACAACCATTTGGAAATTAAATGATTTTTCTTTAACAGATTTTCTAAACTAAAATGGTTAATGGACAAAATGTTCAATGGTCGGGTTACGGTCAAGTGTCAAGATTATGGTCCATTATGGTCAAAGTATCAAGATTAGAGAAATTCTGAAAATTTATTTAGCCAAAACTTCATATATTGTCAAGAGTAATAAAATTTTAACCAAAGGTTGAATGGAAAAATATATCAAGGCCAAATTAGAATGCAACTTTAATACCAATGAAATGAACAAAATTCATTTATTATTAGAAAATCCAACATAAGAAGGATATATATATATATAGTGAATAAGATATGAATGAATGATATAATTTACAATGATCTCTATGATGGTATATATATACATTAATTGGTTATAGAGTTGAGGGGACATGTCCTTTTGTTTGGTGATGTCTTTTAGATAGGTTGCATCATTTCATTTATTATTAATTATTAATTATTTATTTAAATTTAAAGAGAAAATGTGGTGCGATAAAGAGTTAGAGGGGAAAAACATTAAGATATTATAAGGAGACAATCAACCCTAATCTAGAAGATCAAAATTATCTCTTTGTTTGGACACGTGTAAAGAAGAAAATAAACATTGCTAAAATAAAAACTAATTTTCATGAGATCCATAGTGAAATTGGGCATTGGTCAATTCCTAAAACACCGTGGGATCAAAGAGTTTGTCGCCTTTGTGACACTAAGAGAGTTGAAGATGAAAAGCACTTTCTCTTAGAATGTTTATACCCAGATTACATCTCAATTTCAAAAGCTTTGTCAAACTACCAATGTTCATGACCTTTTAAATAAACAAAAATATGGTGATCTTGGAACACTTATCTTAATCCTTTTCGAGCATAGAAACAAAATTCTAAAAAAAATCAAGTAATTACTTACCTTCTTATGGTCCGATAGACCAATTCAATCTCAATGGACATTAATCATCATCATCATCATCACACACACACACAACATCAAAAATCCCGGAACAAAGTTCCACAGTTGAAGTTCTCATCAATTAGAATCCCTCCTAGATTTGAGGGAGAAGTTTTGGTAAAAAGGGAGTGGGGTTGTCCACTTTTTAATTTACTCCATTAAATTACCTGGTTTAACTTCGATGTGTTAGTTTTCCTTTGTCATCAAAAGAACCTAATACATGTCTAATAAGCCAAATCAATTTAAGTGGATGTTAATAAAATACATTATCCATTTTTATTGAGATTCAGTGTACATCAAGACTCCACATTATTACATTATGTTTAGACATATTTTTGAATAATATTATCGACCTTGATGACATGAAGAATGTTGAAAAAATATTTTTCCTCATAAAAAGTAATAAAAATAAACATTGTTAATTGAGTGATTTTGTATGGTTGTGAAGTTTGAGATTGTATTATTTTTAAGGAGTTTTGAAGAAAAATTTAGCAAATCCAAAAACATTTTATAATACACAACCTTAGCATTAAAATCCATATACCCTACCCTATCCTTCTTTTAGAAAATGGTCTACAACTTGTGGAGAGTAAGGCTATGATAAGCTACTTATTGTACAAGTATAAGTTGGACAACATGAATAAAGAGAGGCTTTTTATTATAACTTCAAACACTAGTAAACATCACTCTAGGCTAAAGAGAGGGTGGACTTAAGGTGCTACTTCCTAGCTCCAAAATTGAGGTGTCTTAGAAGAGGATGCCTTTCAAAATATCAACACCATCAATATTATTGTGATAGTTAAATTAAAGAAAAACTATGTTATTACAATGAGATTGAAAATAATAAAAATTGTGTTCAATACAAAGAGACCTTTAACCTTATGTTACAAGATCAAAACTCTATCTAATATTAGCTACAAAAAGAAAATAAATAATACCAAAATAAAACAAATTTATATGAGCTTCATAGCGAAATTATAAAATTGGCAAGATGGAAAATATCCTCGAAAAAAAAGAATTTGTAAAGTTTGAAATTCTAACAAGATAGAAGATGAAAAACATTTTATTTTGAAATATATAATTTCATACATACAAACTACACATACATAAACTTTGTAATATTTGCGCGTCATCGCTCTTAATTCACCTTACATGGACCACATACCCATCACTCTCAATTTCCCTTACAGGGACCACTAACCATTGCCCCTTGAAACAATAATTCTTAACCTTTACTCTCTTCTCTTTCATAACTTACATGGACCACTTGAAACAATAATTCTTAACTTTTACTCCCTTCTCTTTCATAACTTACATGGACCACTAACCATTACCCCTTGAAACAATAATTCTTAACCTTAACTCCCTTCTCTTTCATAACATTTTTGGATATTTCATATCAATTTGCAAAAAAAAGAAGAAGAGCAACATAACAATGAGTCTTTGTCTTTCTCACAATAAACGTGCATTAAATGGTTTCACATGTTAAGAAAAGTATTTTTAAACTTGGTCCAAGTGCATTTGGCAAGGCTTAAGTAACCATAACATAAGAAGGTTCAAGAAGTTGAAAGAGAAAGTTGTTGAGAAATCTCTTTCTAGAAATATTTAAAAATCATGAGTTTGTATAGTTGAACATGCATGAGTGGGCATTATAAGAGAATTGTCATGTGTCCTCATTCTCCTTCCCAAATGTTGTTGTTGCACAGTCTAGTCATTTTCATAGTTTGTTGATCTTCATATTAATAAATCCCAACAACCCCAAACCTTGTACCAAACGAAGATGCTAGGAAAATCTAATTATTTTTAGTTAGGACAACAAATGTTTTGATATCTTGAACAAAAAAACTTTTAAAATGTTGCATATTTGAGGTAGTTCCAAGTTTTAAATAGGTGCATACCTAAGAGGAGCTCTCGAAAATATCCATTAATGACAAATTTGTTATTTGTTGTGACTTTTGGGTTCTTATGTAAGTTAAAGAAATTCTCTTGTAGTTGATGAAGGTAGGAAGGTGGCGAAATGATTGTAAGGATGATTCTTGCACTACTACTTTTAGTCTTGTCTAGGATTGTAGTAGCAACATTGTAAATCCTACCTATTTCAAGACTCAAAATAAATAAATATTTTCAACAATCTCCTACTGAAATCACTGAAATTTAGTTTAGAATTTCTTTCATGATTTTCTTATACTTGGAATAAACTAGTAATAAACAGTAACAACATAATAATATCAATAGTAACATAAGAAAAATGATAACAATATCATAATGCATACCTCCACCTGCAGGTTGGTTATCTAGTTCCTTTTTTGTCTGATCATGTTCTTGTTCTTGCCCAGACTGAATATTAACCTCCCAGGCAACTAGGAACAACCTCTCCGACTCCCTAGCTCCAGGAATCCTTGCAGTTTCCTAGCCCCTGAGCCCAAAATTCCCAGCAATAGTAGTGCCCTGTGAGAGCTCCCCATAATCATTCCTCCAATTTCCTCCTTCTCCTCTCCCCCTTTTGAAATTCATAAATCCCCAAACAGAAATAAGATCCTTCTTCCAAGTCCTCCCCTTATTTCTTATCATCCTCTCTCAAATCCCCCTCATTAATTCCCAACAACCTTATCCCCCCATTAATTACTTCACCCACCTTTTAATAATAAAATAATAAAAGACTCATTAATATATTTTAATAATTAATTAAATTTAAATTA
>JASDQU010332494.1:2251-12752 GCA_032191745.1 Picea mariana | reverse complement strand
AATGAGAAGTCGCCCCAAGCAATATGCCAGAAATAGTATAAATACAGAAGGCGAGTCTTCATTCTGGCCAGTATTCTCAGAACTGCAGAAGCAACACTTGTGCGCACTGCAGTTGGTCAGTTTGTGTGCGAGTTTGGAGGAGAGTTGTTGTTGCAACTGCTGCAACTAGCAGATTTCTGTTTTGGCTTAGACTCTCTCTTGGTTATGGTTTGGACTCTCTGATCAGCTCTTGTTACTCTTCCTTGGTACGCTATACTTGGAGAAAGGTGCGCTACCTTTGTTTGGCTATCTAGCCTAGAGTTTGCTTCCGAAATGATTCTCTGTCAAGGTTAAGGTGCCCGGGGTGGCTTCGACCTATGGTTGGGTGAAAATATCGTTATATTGTCTATGGTTAAACGAGTGCATCCATTACTTTATTATACTCAGACCTCGTCGGGGACCTGCATTGAAAAACAATCAAGAGCAACCTGCTTTGATACCATTGATCCAGATTATTTTCAGCACGAAATGAGAGCAGAGATATAATAAATAAATGTACAGAGATATATCAGATATCCAATAATATAGCAGAGATATATCATATATATAACCATAAACACAGAGATACAGTAATACACAATTTCTATTAATGAGCGAAATGTACAAAACCGTAGAAAAGCCAACAGTTTTGTGGATCCTATTTTGGGTAGTTTGGTGTATCAACTTCCCGAGGGAGTAACTTTGGAATACGATCTTTCATTTGGGGCGCACAATAGCTCGTTGGAAAGGTATCGTTGAGGAGATTCATTTTGGGGGCTCAATCAAAGCCTTCAGCTATCATTGAAGTGTNTAGGTTATTAGCCTCCAAGAGAAGAAGTCAGCTAAAGGAAATGTTATATACTAAATAATTAGTACCCAGAATGAGAAGTCGCCCCAAGCAGTATGCCAGAAATAGTATAAATACAGAAGGCGAGTCTTCATTCTGGCCAGTATTCTCAGAACTGCAGAAGCAACACTTGTGCGCACTGCAGTTGGTCAGTTTGTGTGCGAGTTTGGCGGAGAGTTGTTGTTGCAACTGCTGCAACTAGCAAATTTCGGTTTTGTCTTAGACTCTCTCTTGGTTATGGTTTGGACTCTCTGATCAGCTCTTGTTACTCTTGCTTGGTACGCTATACTTGAAGAAAGGTGCGCCACCTTTGTTTGGCTATCTAGCCTAGGGTTTGCTTCCGAAATGAATATCTGTCAAGGTTAAGGTGCTCAGGGGTGGCTTCAACCTATGGTTGGGTGACAATATCGCTATATTGTCTATGGTTAAACGAGCGCATCCATTACTTTCTTATACTCAGACCTCGTCGGGGACCTGCATTGAAAAACAATCAAGAGCAACCTGCTCTGATACCAGTGATCCAGATTATTTTCAGCACGAAATGAGAGCAAAGATATAATAAAGAAATGTACAGAGATATATCAGATATCCAATAATATAGCAGAGATATATCATAGATATAACCATAAACACAGAGATACAGTAATACACAATTTCTATTAATGAGCGAAATGTACAAAACCGTAGAAATGAATAGTGAAAAACTTGCTAGAATGGTGGCAGCATATCTCTGAGAAGAGATATGATAGCTACTCGCATTCGCAAGATAGATATTACAATGAGACTCTAAAGGCCTTTTTAACATAAAGAAAATCCAAAACCCTAACCCTAGAAGATGAAAAGCCAACAGTTTTGTGGATCCTATTTTGGGTAGTTTGGTGTATCAACTTCCCGAGGGAGTAACTTTGGAATACGATCTTTCATTTGGGGCGCACAATAGCTCGTTGGAAAGGTATCGTTGAGGAGATTCATTTTGGAGGCTCAATCAAAGCCTTCAGCTATCATTGAAGTGTTTGATCCCAAAAAACTTCATTTAGGCCCTCAAAATGGCTCTGGAAGAAAAACTGCTAAAAATAGTAAATTGTCAGAAGACTATTTTGAGCCAGTTGAAATAGGTGGATGGCCACCAACATCCACTTGGATCAATCACATCACTGCACACAGACAGATTAGACAAAGAAAGACCGGCTAACTCCACCAAAAAGGGAAAAAGCGAGGGGGGGACTTAAGTCTTAGGGAATATTTTATTAATATTTCCAGAAAAGTGTAAGTTATGGATAATTATTTATCATAAGTTCTCGAGGGTAGGGAACGAGTCACTAAGTGGCTAAAGCTACTTCTAAAGGTGAAAAGTGTCGAGTTGAAGGCATGCAATATGTATTGTTGGCCTTGGTGTATTTCGGGGATCATTCATTTTTCTATTGTGCAAAAGGGGTTGGATTATCTGGAAAATTCGAGTATTACCTTATTTGCAGAGAGAAGCTTGTAAGGGGTTTTTCTATATTGTAACTACAGTTTTTTTGGCAAAGAGATGGGTCGTCAAGCCCGTGAGAAATCTCTCTAGGTGAGAGATTTGTTGTGGAAGCGACGGGTTGTCAGGACTGTGAGTAGTCTCTCTACGTGACAGATTTGTTGTCAAATAGGCGGGTTATCAGTCCCGTGAGCATTCTATCCATGTGAGAATTTTGTTGGGAATTGTTCCCTGATGAGATGGGCATTAGTTGTAATGCTCAAAGAATTCCTATCCGGCTTGTTGCTAGGAACCCTAGAAGGGAAGTGGAACAGTCGAGGCATTGTTGAGTAGAGAAGGGGCACAATTCCTTGGGTGTGATGGGTGCATGGTGAATAAGAGATTGTAGACTATTATTCTATATATACCATATAACAAGAATTTTTTAAAAATGATCATGCATTCTATCTTTTGACATAGGGTAAAGTTTTTACTTATTAACCACAATAAAATAAATCAAAATAAAACCTTTGGGTGCCACATGGAAATAATGGCGGTACAGCTAGAATAAGGTAGCCGGGGGAGTTATTAACCTCGGTCACCAGCCCTTGCCCATTAACTCCTCCATGGTTTGCACCATGAAAGGATTAATGCTAGTGCGCTTGGCTGGGCTCTCGAGCAAGCGAATTAGCCAGGCCAGGCGTACCAGAAGGACGCAGCAATCACTTCACACTTCAATGGAGCTTGCAGAGGTCACCTCCGACTCCCATGGGGATAAGAGACGCAACCCAGCTCATTCCCACCCACTTCCCCCCGGGTGCAATATCTCTGTGGATTCGCTCCTCGGCTCTCTGTGGATTTTCTCCTCGACTCTCTGTGCATTTGCTCCACACTATTGTTCTTCTCTCAGTGGAAACGCTCCTAGACTCTCAGGCAAACAAATTTGTTCTTCTTCTCTCTGCTTTAACGCCCCTCTCTGCCCCCCTCCGCTCCAACTCACTTTTTCCCTTCTCCCCCTTTCGTCTGTCCCTCCTCCACCTCCGCACCCCCCACACCATGCCTCGAGAGCGTGGGAAGTCCAAGAGGGGTGCTTGCAACAAGAACACCCTCTCTCGAGCCAAGAGACTCACCACCTCCCAACGTGCACTCATTGCCCACTTTGCACGTTCTCGCCATTCCACCCAGAGGACGCAGTCGGCTCCTCTGCAGTTCCTAGAAGCTAGCTTGGTCAAACTAGAGGCGACCTCCTCCATGGCTCACTTTCCACCGTCTCCACCACAGCTGCACAATCTGAGCATAGCTAAAGAGCAAACGCCACGCCTGGGCATGCATCACACTCTGGACCCTCACTTTTTGGCCCCTCCCGTGATCAAGCCAAGCGACAAGTACTATGGAGATGGGAGCTGCAAAGTGGAGGAGGAAATTCCTCCAAGTTGGCAACTAGACAACCTTACAGGTACAGGCATGGATTTCAACGCAGAGGCAAACAAAGCAACTGGCAAGGAGGAGGAGGATCAGCCTCACCATTTTGCCAATCATCTCGCAAAGGAGCACCTCCAAATCCTCTTCAAGATCAGGCAAAAGCAGGAGGACCAAGTACACTCTCAGAATGTCATCAGTCAAAGAATGAACATCATGTTCGAGGCGCTCTCAGATGCTTCAACGAACGCTAGATGTGCAACCAGTGGTTCACCCCAGCATACACTATTCATGGACAGCCAACCCCAGCAATGGACTGAAGCCCCCAGGTTCCGGCTTTTTTGTCTTTCTAGTTGCAAAGTCGGTGGTCTAATAGGCCACAACAATAGGATAGATGTTTTAGCAATTTTTTCCCACCAGGTCTATATAGCTATAGTCATGGCGGCTCTGTATATAGCCAGCCTTAGCAGAATTAGCAAAAGATTGCAGAACTTATTCTGCATATTTTTTATTTCGCAAACAAATTGTAACTTTTGGAGTAAGCACTCTAGTTCCAGCAAGGCTAGAGCACAGGAACACATATCAATTTTTGAACAACTTGTTGCCACCTGTTCTGGTTTTCCTCTTGTGACGAAACAGGTGACCAACACTTGTCATTATATAGCTTTTGATCGTTATTAATACAATGTTCTGAACTTTTATTTACAAAAATAACATGTTAGCTTAACAACAAAAACTTAAATCAAAATAACCAAAATAAACTTAAATCAAAGTAGCAAGCTAAGAAATTTGCTATAATTAAAAAAGAGAGTTTCCATTGATATCATCATTATTAATGGAATTAAAATAATATATATCTAAAAGTTATTTTTTTTAAATAAAATGTTAATATATAGGAAAATTATTTATTAATGAAATTAAAATAATATATAACTAAAAGTTATTCTTAACTTTTGAATATATATAAAAACTATTTATCGATGGAATTAAAATAATATATATCTAAAAGTTAATTTTTCTAATATATATTAGAAAGGAAAACTATTAAATGAATATAAATATTATATAATATATAGAAAACTATTAAGTGAATATAAATATTATATAATATATAGGAATTAAAATAATATATATTTAAAAATTAATCTTTTTACTTAATATATATATTATATAATATATAAGAATTAAAATAATATATTTAAAAGTTAATCTTTCTACTTAATATATATATATATATATATTAATTACAAAAGAAAACTATTAAGTGAATATAAATATAATATATATATAACAAAGAAAACTATTAAGTGAATATAAATATTATATAAAGATAAGGAATGATTTTGAAGTAATTTATGATAAATATAAATATATAAAAGGTAACAAGTTCAAATCCAGAGAAATGGAATATGTATACCTCCGTAAACTTAATATAAATATTATATAGAGGTAAGAAATGGTTTTGAAGTAATTTATGATCAATATAAATATATAAAAGATCACAAGTTCAATGTATTTAGGGGGAGTTTTCTTTAGACTCCAGTGTCATGAGCCACATGAAATAAATAAATATATATATATATATATATATATATATATATTACAAAGGAAAACTATTAAGTGAATATTTATACCAAAGGTAAGGAATAATTCTGAAGCAATTTATGATCAATATAAATATATAAATACAGCCTAAATGGGTTTAATGGTTAAAAATATGCATTTCCTCTAAGAAGTCACAAGTTCAAATCCACAGAGGATAGGGTATGTATACCTCAAAACATATTTCAGGGATATCCAATTTCATGAACCACATGAAAAATAAATAAATATAGATATAACAAAAAGATATTTAAGTAATAATCCAAAAACAAACTCTTTTATAAAAATATTATTATTATTATTATTATTTAATTTATATTACATTATTATTATTTAATTTAAAATTGTAATTTACAGAAGTATAAATATTCTATTTTTATTGATTTGAATTTATGATTTGTTCTCAAGCATGTTCAATAGTAAAAATATATTGTTGTATATAATATATTCTATTGACTTACTTATCGACTTATCTATTATCTATAGACACGTGAATTAGCACTAACAACACTTGGTGAGTTAAAAACAATAAACAATAATATTGTGATAGACCACCAAGGCCATCTTGACTAGAAATGTTGACCAGATTTATACTCGACGCCCATGAAGCTGCAAGTTTTTATGCCAGTCCATATGTTGTACCCATACAAGGGGTATCGTCTTGCGTACAGGTTGAGCTTATAATGACAGCGTGACACAGTGATTTCAGTCATATTATCACATGTTATAGTACTCATACACACCAACATACAGCTCACTATCACAACCGACCGTACCCCATTGCTTAAATCCCTACATGTTCAATCATTACCACAACCGAACATACCCCATTTCTTAAATCCCTACATGTTCAATGATAGCTCCACATAAACAAAACAATACAAAACCAAGGCAACATCCAAAATAACCTTGTAAAGAAAATATACAACGAAAATTTGAGTTTAGAGATCAATGTGATCATTAAAACCTTAATACCGTTAAAAGGATTTTGTGAACCAACATTGGCTTGTGGCTTTCCTCCTTGGGATCAGTGCTTTTACTTATATGGGACCCTATCAAAAATAAGGTGACCATTTTCTGACTAATCTAGATATAACACATTTGGCAGGATAATGCACTATAGCAGTTTAAAATCCTTTGAATACTTTAGTATTAAAATATTGCAATACTTAACTGCCAAGTTTAACTATCTCAACCAAACAATTGACATAGATTTTAAGTAATAACGCATTGTGTATACATAATAATTAATGGAGCTTGCTTTGATCCACACATAAATAAGAATGACAAATTTAATATGGCAAGGAAACTTTAAAAAATGGAAAAAAAAGTCAGTTAAATAATTGGAACCACGGTACCAGTATTAAGACTGACCTGATGTCTTCACATAATAATTAATGGAGCTTATTTTGAGCCACACAAACAGTAATGGCAAATTTAATTAGTATGGCAAGGAAACTTTTAAAAATGGAAAAAAAAAGTTAGTTAAATAATTGGAACCACAGTACCAGTATACAAATCACTGAGGACAAAAATATGGGGTTGACTAAAGCAACAAGATGCACAGGGGATCGGGCTCAGATGGAAGGTATGGAGATTTCTTGTTGAATAGGATAAGATATACAAGGTAGAGAGAGGAGCAACAAAAACACCGCATGAAAGGACTGAATTGCAGGGAGAATATGAAAATGGGTACAATCCACCAGGAAATCCACGAAATTAGAGAAAGTGGAGAAAGCACGGCCTAGGAATGTCTATTTTTGCACATGGGTTTTAAGTAATAATTTCAATATAAACAATTGACATGGGTTTTAAGTAATAACGCATTGTGTTCTGTTGTCCTTACAATCAAATATACCTAGATGGGGGCTTTGGATCTGCTATTATGGATAACAGATGCACCACCCCTAAAAAGACTGACCTGATGTGTTCACATGATAATTAATAGGGCTTATTTTGAGCCACACATGGATGAAATTTAACAAGTGTATGGCAAGGAAACTAAAATAAATGGAATACTAAGTAAATTAAATAATTGGAACCCCAGCACCAGTATACAAAAGACCGACGACATAAATATGGAGTTGGCTGAGGTGATGAGATTTACAGGGGATCAGGGGCAGAGGAGTGAGATTTCTTGTTGAATATGACGTAGACGCCGACCCTATCGGCCCTCGAGTCGACAATCCGCTACAGGATTGCTCTACTTCCTCTCCTTGAGTCGGATTGACTCTTCGATTCCTCTTCGGGGAATCCAATAAACACAAAATGATGCTTCTCCACAGGTCCTTGCGAATTGAGCTCACGCGATCGAACACGAAACCTCAATTCCCGCCTCCTTTTGACCAAACGATGTGGTCGTGTTTCTCACGATTTCGGGACCTCGGAGTTCGCAACTTCGCAGCTTCTCCTCCCAAATCTTCAACTCTTCACCTTCTGAGACCCGAACTCCCAATGTGCCTAAGTGTTTGTCACAACTCGCTACTCGCGAGTTCATGAGTTGAAACTCCCAACTCTTGCTTCCAAATCTCACGATACCCGAAATGTCGATACGGGTACGCTCCTTCTCTTGTCAGCACTCTCCGCGCATGACCACCGGCTAGGCCTGTCTCTAGCACTTTTCGCTTCTCGCCGCTTCGTGAGGTTCGATATCGATCTTCCGGCTCTTGTCTCACGAATCCCCGAGACACGAGATGTCAACGGGGTATTGACTTCTTTCAACAGACAACACGCGTCCACTCGTTTCTTCTACGGGCCCACCTCGCGATTCTGTCACATGTCCCTCATGCTATCTTCGCACTTCACGATTTCGCTCCTCAAGCGATGCCTCTTTGGTATCCCCGACACCCGAAGCGCCGAGATCCCGAACTCGTCAGCAACCTTATCGCAACTCGCAACTTTGGGACTTTTGGGATGGAAGTCGCAACCTTCTATCCTCCAAAACTTCGAAACACCGAACCCCGATACACGTCACTGATAGCTGGCCCCACACACGTTTCTTCGCCCCTTCGAGACTTCGCCTTTCGCGACTTCACGAATCTCGCTACAAGGCCTTCGGTTCTCCTGCTCACGAAACCCCGAAACGCCGAAATGCTTGGACTCCGGCACGTGTCCAAGTACTGGGCCCCACTACGAAACTTTCCACCTTGTCGGGGTTTCGGACTTCGCAGTTTCGTGAATCCAAATGACGAAATTTCGGTCTTTCCACCCATGAAACCCCGAAATGGAATTTCGCGAGTAGATCCAACGGTCCTTGTTGGCGTGAATCTACAACCCTCTCTCTCCTGAGCTTCCGCTTGCAGAAAAACAACCACCGTAACCTCCTTGCTCCTCTGCGAGATCTGACGGCTCGCTGGACTTCACGAATTCTCTATGGAGAATCTCGATCATCTGCTCTCCCTTCTGAGAACTTCTGTAAATTTGATAAAGTGGTTTGCCACGGAACTTAACCGCCTGCGACACAACCTTGCGACGCCTCCTTTCAACACCTCAAGGCATCAACCTTCTGTGCTTTTCTTCGACAACTGCGAAGACTCTATCCCTCCTGAGCTTTCTCCAACTCCGAGTCTTAAAGAAGACTCCTGCACGCACTCCTTGCGGCAAATCCTTCAATTACTTTAAAGAATTGAAGTCCTTCGACTTTGCGCACTCCCTGCAGCAGTAGTCCTTCAAAAATCTCTCAGGTTCACAAACTCTGAGACTTACTTGGCCTACGTATGCCTTGCACAACTCCTATGCCCAAATGCACTTCTGCGGGAATGAGAACAATTGTTAACCCTCCTGAGCTTTCAGAGATAAAACTCTAAACTCTTGTCAACGCACTCCTTGCGGACAACTTCACTGCACTCTTGCAGGAACTCTTGCTCAGATAGAAAAACAATTGAAACTCATTCCTTACTTTCTCTCAGACTTCAAACACAAAGCATGAAATCATATACACAGCATATAAAGCAAATGTATAACAGAAAGTAAACATCCATGAGCATAACATTCAACAATGCATACACAGAGAATATCACAACACCATGAATTTGAATCAAAGCTTTTTGTATTAATCCAGAACTTCTATACATGGAATTCTTCTACACAGCTCTCTGCTTCTTCCCTTCTCTATGCTCAATCTTCACACACTAATAATACAACTATACAATGAGGGTGCCTATATCCCGTTTCCCTCTTGCGCTCTAACTGTCTAATATAAGCATTAAATTCTATCTACTTACATTCATTACACATAAAGGCTCCTATCTACTATGGACGAGAGCGGATCGCTCAAGGTCCTTTTACAATAATACAAGCATGCCTCCACTTAATGACTTCATTAAAAAAAAAAAATTTAAAACATTTTCAAAAAATGTGCTTGGTGCTTTTCCAGCTGTCTCTTATCTCCGCGTTGGCTCGCTGCTGGCTATGCTTGCACACCCTTACGATGCCCCTGCATCAGAATAGGACCAGATATACAAGGTAGAAAGAGGGGCAATAAGAACACTGCATGAAGGACTGAAGTGTAGGAAGGACATGAAAATAAGTACAATTGGCCAGGAAATTTAGGAAATTAGAGAATGTAGAGAAAAGACAATCTAGGAATGTCTACTTTTTCAAGCAACAATTTGCTCTGTAATCAAGAACTAAAAACAAGATAGAAATAAATATACAGTTCGAGAAGTGATGTAGATGAAAACAATTGACAAAGTGCAAGAAGGTATGTGATCTATACATGTTTGATTGCACGAAGGAAATATGACAATGATCAAACCCCTGGAAAAGCCCATTGGACATTTCTCAAATCTTCTCACTTTTTGAAGATATTTCATGAATTTAGGTTTCTTTTGCAAATTCAGAAACTTCACCTCTTTAGAGGTCCGACAGATCTAATCCCTGTGAATTATTAGCCTTGGGGCTGAATCAAAATATAAATTACAGCATAAAAATAGCGAACAATATTTCACTGAACATCAACCTCAATACACTTGGCAATCCAAGAGAGTAGACGCCAAATATATGCCAACAAGTTTCATCCCTTTGGGCAATCTTTTCATGCATAACCAGATCTGAAATCACTGCAACTAATGCAGATTTACAGCAGTAAATCTGTTCTATTATCTTCAATAGAAACGTTAAATTCCTTAACAATTTCAACCTTAACTTATGTCAAATCAGCAAGA
>JASDQU010332489.1:0-12798 GCA_032191745.1 Picea mariana | reverse complement strand
ACACAACCACCCTTAATTTCTGAATCTGGAAAACATTTGTACCATGTCTTCACTGCTTGTCTCTCTGCTTCCATGATTTAATATATCTTCTGAATCGGACTGCAGAGACACCTTCTCACCACTCTTTCTCAATTATATAATCTTTAAAACAACATGAGTTATAACACATTGTGTCCTTTCGCTTGGACCATCACACCTCTTCATATAACTTAACTATAATCTCTGCAACGACTGCAAAAATTGAGTTCTGTTGAGGTGCTTCCTTCAAACCATTACATATGACCGACAACGAAAAACCACAGTCTTATTGACTTAAGCGATGTATAATATTTTACCTTTATTCTTATTATTCCATATGACCATAGGCAGTGACCAGGCACTAGGCCAAGCGAGTGCTTGATCACTTATCAAAATCAATGGTCAAGTTTTAATCTCCCAATGAGATGGAAGATTATCGTTTACTTCAAGACTTTGGCTATTCCACTTATGCTATCCTTCCACTGTACTTGATCATAGGTCATGTTTTAATCTCCCTACTAGATGGATGGTTCTCATTTACTTCGGGACTTTGGCTACTTAGGTCATTTGCTGGTGGTGAAAATCCCGAAGTAAAACTACCCGAGTGACATAACTTACTGACATCACTTCATGATGTGGCACGGGTCGAGTGGCTACCACATATCACTCATATTCATGATTTACACGTACCTAAAATGTCAATTTTGTCTTGACACTTGTCATTATCTTATTGTGCCACGTGTCCTTTCTGACATGGTCTACTGACGTAGATCTCCCGATATGGAACATATTCTTCTCCTTGATCTAATGGTCAGGATACTTCCCGAAGTGATATTTTGATCAGATGACTCATATCCACTTTAGGATTTCATCCTTAGGGACTTCGAGTAATTCAATTTCTCCACTTTTGAGTTCTTCCGAAGTGAGATTCCCTGATGTGTAGTCTCCTCAAAAATTTTAACCCGAAATGAATGTTGTTTGTTGATCATGATTTTAGATCAATGACTTGATTTATCTGCGATGCTTTTTTTCCTTGGTTTAAATCCAACAACTCTTCTTCTTTTGTTATCCTATCCTTCCACTTTAAAGTGATCCAATGGCTATCAAGAATTCGGGTATTCGAGATCTCAAACCTCTTTCCTTTCTTAACCTATCCTTCCACTTAAAGTGATCCAATGGCTATTGAGAATTTAGGTATTCGATATCTCAACCCTTTTTCCTTTCTTATCCTATCCTTCCACTTAAAGTGATCCAACGACTATCAAGAATTTAGGTATTCGAGTTCTCATCCCTTTTTCCTTTCTTATCCTATCCTTCTACTTAAATTGATTCAACGACTAAGAATGGTCCCAGAGTAGATCAATGATCAGGGATGATCGCAGGATCCCAACTAGCATGAATTTTAAAACTATCATTGAGTTTGAAAATGGAAAATTGCTCGTTGGTAGTGGAACTGATGACAACCGCAGAGCTATTTGGCAGGTGACGATCGACATTTTAGACTAATTGTGGAATTGGAATTAGCACGTTGTTTAATTCTCCACTCGCGCTTCGCAATCAATCCCTTCCCTTGGTCTCTACTTGCATATCCGACGGTCATGACTTAATCTGATCATTTGGTGGATCAACCATAGTCATTGATCTGAATCTATAATATCTAACGGACTAGAATAATTGTGGGATTGGAAATAACACATTGTTTAATTCTGCTTTCGCTCTCCACAATCTATCCCTACCATTGATCTGGAGTGTTGTCATATTTTATAGGAAGAGTTTGCTTGTCATTGATGGCAAGAAAAACAACGACGATGGAAAATAGGAAAAACATAAGCTTAGGAGGAGGAGCAAACAGTAAGAAGATATCAAATATGGGAATTAAAAATTTAATATTGGGAGGAGGAGGAGCGAACAATATGTAGAGATCAATGCTCAGAAGGAAAAGTGTAATCTCAAGGTGAGAAGCCTCAACAACTATCCAATCAAGAAATTGACAGTTTTGATCGTCTCATATAATGGACGTTGGTCATATGAGTGACCGTGGGATTGAGGAAGCTTGGAGGAATGTGACTGTCGAATCTGCAAGCCAGATCAACGGCATGGATGAATTGTGGGGAGAGAAAGAATAATTAAAATTCTCGCTAGTTTCAATCCTACAATTGGTCTAGATCATCGGATATCATAGACTTGAATATTGACGATTGTGGTTGATACAACAAGCTATCAGATTAAGTTGGATTGAGTTGTGACCGTTGAATGTGCAATAGCCAGATCAATGATAGGGATAGATTGTGGAGATCAGAAAGAGAATAAAATATCATGCTAGTTCCAATCCCGCAATTAGTTAGGACAGACATATATTATAGCCTCGAAGATCGACTATTGTGGTTGACTCACCAACGACGCACAACTTGAAATTGTGGAGTTTTGGTGATGAGTTAAATCACTTGCAATTTGTGGTTCCGCAACCATCCTTGATCGTTGATCTTCTTCGATAATCTTCACAACCGTCGAATCACTTTAAGTGGAAGGATAGGATAAGTGGGGCTAAAGGGTTGATAATTTGATTATCCAAGTACTCGTCAACCGTCGGATCAAACCCAAATTCCCATCAGCTGTCAGATCATTCTAAGTGGAAGGACAGGATAAGCTAGAAGAGCTTCATCCCAGACAGATCGAGCCATCGATCCAAGATCATGATTGATGAAAAACATTTAGTTCAGGTATAAACATGCAAGGAGGTTAAGCTCCAAAAAAATCTCACTTCAAATTTTTCAGTTTGAGATTTGAAAAACCCAAACCCCGGAGAGCCAAAAATATGAAATGAATAAGGACCATTGGATCTAGAGAACATACGATGACCATTAGATCAGGGATATATATGTCAGTATATTACATCAGAAAACCTCATATGCAAGGACATGTGATAGACCACATCATCAAAATACATTTGGGAGATCACGTCAACAAACCATGTCAGCAAGGATATGTGGTAGACCACATCAGCAAGGATGTGTGGGAGACCCTGTCAGCAAGGACATGAGTCATATGATCTGAAAGATGACTTCGGGTGTATTCTCAATCATTGATCATAGTACAGTGGAAGGATCATGTAAGTTTGAAAATTTGAAATCCTGAAGTTCCGAAGGGCGAAGTTCCGACAACTTCCCATCTCAATGTTTGATTAAGCCCTAGCCGTCAGATTGAACAATGAAAGGATGAGTGTAAGGATCAAATATGACCATTGATTTGTTTCCGTGAAATAAACCTTATGATATGGTTGAAAGGTCAAATTCCTAAAGTGAATGAGGATCATTGATCCGAGATGGACATGCATCAATGGATTGTCAACTCTAGAAGTTTGGCATATGGGAAAAGCGAGGTTTGAGATTTGAAACTCCCGGAGCCCGGATCACGAAGTAAATCTCAGTCGTTGATTTAGGAAGGGTAGATATGATCCATAGACTTGAGTGGATAGATATGAACTATCAATTCAGGAGCACCATCAATATCGTGAGATCGACAGTCCCGTCGCATTGCGGGCTTAGAACATGCTCGTGTCTTAATTTTTCATGAGCAGGCCATAATTGAAATCACATTTTTGGAGAAACGACGTGTGGAGGATCATAGTGAATTGTGGGGAGAAAATAGGGTTTCCCTCAAACCACCTTTGCCTGTGCCCGCAATTGCATGGTCACATGATAACATCACCCATGGTCACAACAATTGAAGATAGGGGAAGGAGCTAGCACTTCCAGGCTCCACCTCGGAGTATAATCTAATGGCGTTGATCAAACCAAATTTGATCGAAGGGTTGATGTTTCATCTCGTGATTTCTTGATCAGTAACGATTCAGTTACACTAACTGAATTATTTTTCCTCAGTGGATGAATCATTATTCCTGAGCATTGGAATCATGGCTCTTGAGCATTATGATATTCGTTACATTGAGCGTTGGAGACGTAGAGTGTAACGGATGATGAGAGCATGAATAAGAGTGATTGTGGGATTAGGAATAACACTCTTTTTAATTCTCATTTTTCTCTCTGCAATCCATCCCTATCATTGATATGATGCTTGTGTATTCAACAGTCCTAACTTTATCTGATCATGTTTCTACAATGCAGGTCATCTCTTCTAATATTTGATCTTCATTTGCTAACCCTCTTGAGCTTTAATCTCTGCATATTGTCCTATTGTTTGACATCAATGAAAACACATTAATGACACTATTTCCAACAATCTCCCCCTTTTTCATTGATGGGAACACACCAGCTTCATACACAATCTCCCCTTGTGAACATTCTTCACTCCTATGAAGTTACTCTCCCCCTTTGACATCAATGGAAAATGATTTCTTCCCCTATGGTAAGGCTATGTCTGTCTTTATGGTTTTGACCGAAATCTAAACTCAAGTAACTCCTCCTACAATCATATTTTTCTTGTCATAACTGAATGACTCCTCCTGACTTTGATTTTTGTCTCCCCCTAAATTGGTGCCAATTGATGCATCATTTTCTTGAGAGATTATATTGGAAGAGGAATTACTCCCAATCTTTGCCTGAGATATTCAAATACATATTTGTTTAAGGGTTTAGTGAAAATATATTCCACTTGTTCTTGTGTTGGGACATATTCCAATTTAATGTTCTTATTTTCAGCCCGATCTCTTAGATAGTGGTATTTTATGGGAATGTGTTTTGATTTGGAGTGTTGGACAGGGTTCTTGGAGAGACTTATAGCGCTTGTATTATCATAGTAGAGTGTAATAGGTTCTTCAAACAATATTTTGATGTCTTGTAAGGTTTTTTTCATCCATTCCACTTGTGTGCAACATTGTATTGCTGCAATATACTCAGCTTCAGTGCTAGACAGAAAAATTGAGGATTGTTTCTTGCTTATCCAGGATACCAATGATTCTCCCAGAAAGAATTCTCCTCCACTTGTAATTTTTTTTTCATCTACACAACCTGCCCAATATGCATCTGAATAGGCTTTTAAAGTGAATGAATCCTTGCTAGGGTACCACAAACCAAGATCCATGGTTCCTTTCAAATACCTAAAGATTATTTTCACATCTTGAACATGGCTCTCTTTTGGTGCTTCTTGGAATCTAGCCACCATCCCAACATCTTGCTTGACATCAGGTCTAGAAGTTGTTACATAGAGTAAAATCCCAATCATTGATCTGTATTGTTTTGGATATACATATTTGGACTCATCTTCATTGCTTAGTTTGCATCCAACTTTCATAGGTGTACTAACAGGTTTGCAATCCTCTAACTGAAATTTCTTAGTCATATATTTAACATACTTGGACTGATGGATAAATAATCCTCTATTGGACCGTATTATTTGTAATCCAAGAAAGAAATTCAGTTCACCAAGCAAGGAAATTTCAAATTCTTACTGCATCCTCCTAGCAAAGTCCTTGCTCATTTTTTCATCATCACTGCCGAATATAATATCATCAACATATACTTCCCCAATAATCATGTTATTACCAAAAATTTTACAATAAATATTGTTGTTTGTTCATCCTCTTTTGAGGCCTTCTTTTTGTAAATAAGAATCTATCCTTGCATACCATGCTTTGGGTGCTTGTTTTAGCCCATAGAGTGTTTTGTTTAGTTTACAGACATAGTCTCTATTGTTAGTTAATCAGAATCCTTCTGGTTTCTCAATATAGACTTCCTCTTCTAAGTTTCCATTGAGAAATGTTGACTTGACATCGATTTGGTACACTTTAAATTTTTATGTATATGGAGAAAGATAAGAACATCCTAATTTCCTCTAATTTGGTCACATGTGCAAAGGTTTATTCATAGTATACTCCTTCAACCTGAGCATACCCTTTACATACCAATCTAGATTTGTTCCTGATTACTTGCCCATTCTCATTCATTTTTTTTTCATGCACCCATTTAGTTCCAATGACATTTTTATTTTTTGGTCTTGGAACTAGTTTCCAAGTTTGATTTTTTTCAATATGGTCCAATTCTTCATTCATATCATTGACCCAATTCTCATATTTACATTCCTCTTTGATTCAGTTGGGCTCAATATGTGACAAAAGTGGTATTTATGTCTGATACAATGATTTTCTTCTTGTGTTCACTCCATTGCTCTTATTTCCAATAATCAGTTCTTCAAGATGATTATTTTGATTCATTCTTGAGGGTGTCCTTGTGTCTCTTCTTGGGGATTCTTCTCTTGTCTCTTCTTCTCAAATATCTTCTTCATCTTCACTCGTATCCATATCATCCTCTTCCCTTTGTTATTTATTATCTTCTACTTCTTCTGCTTGTGCACCAACTAACTCATCATCATATTCATCTTCACTGTCAAGTATAGTCTCTTGATGTTTGATCCTTATAGTTTTTAAATCATCCACCTTGACATCTGCACTCTCAACAATCTTGTGTAATATAAGATTGTAGCATCTGTATGGTTTCTTGGTAGAAGAATATCCAAGAAAGATACCTTCATCAGATCTAACATCAAATTTTCTAAGATTCTCATCAAGCCTTTTGATGTAGCACTTACTTCCAAAGACCTTGAAGTATTTTACCGAAGGAGCTCTTCCAAACCATAGTTCATAAGGAGTCTTATTACTATTGATCCCGAGATGAACTCTATTCAATATGTATACTACGATGCGTAAAGATTCCCTCCAAAATCCATCAGATAATTTTTCTTCATTGACCATAGTCCTTTTAGCCTTTTGAACTGTTATATTTCTTCTCTCAACAATCCCATTTTGCTGAGGTGTTCTGGCAGCAGAGAATTGTCTTTTCATTCCATGGGTTTCACAAAAGAGATTAAATTCTTTTGAGGTGAAATCACCACCATTGTATGATCTAAGACATTTGATTTTTGTTTCTTTTTCATTTTCAAAAAGGGTCTTAAAAGCTTTGAATTTGTTAAGTGCTTCTGATTTTTCCTTGAGAAAACATACCCAACCCATTCTAGTAAAGTCATCAAAGAACAACATAAAGTAGGACTCTCCTTGAAAACGTTTGGTCCTTGTAGGTCCATAGAGTTCGGTGTGAAAAATCTCTAAAGGTTTTGAGGTTGAGTATTATTTTTTTTCGATCCTTATTCTAGTTTGCTTCCCTAGTTGAGAGTGTCCACACATAGGATTTGAGGGCTTTGTGATTTTTGGCAAGTTTTTTACTGCCCCAAGATTGTTGATTTTCACTAAATTGTCAAAGTTAATGTGCTCCAACCTTCTATGACATAACCAAATTTCATCTACTAAATTTATATGACACTCCTCATTCAACTTTGTATTTAGTATATATACATTCTTCGGAGTTCTAGGAGAAGTACCGACCAATTTTCCTGAGTCCTGTCTCCTAATATCACATTTCTGGGAATCAAAGATGAAAATGTGCCCCTGATCACAAGTTTGGCTGACACTTAATAGGCTAGGTTTCAATTTTTCAACAAGCAACACATCCTTGGCTTTGTCTTTTCCCAAATTCATAGTGCCTTTCCCAAGTATGTTACCTGAAGCGTTGTCACCAAATGTAACTTTACCCTTTTGTTTCTTTAAGTTCAAAAAATTGTCCTTGTTGCATGTCATATGTTTTTAGCACCCATTGTCAACATACCAGAGATATTATTTATCTTGAGCTTTCAAGGCAACAAGACATTCCTCTTTTGATTTTTTTCTTTCCAAAGCTTCTTTTTCTCTCTAATGAAATTTGGTTTTTCTGAGACTTCCATTAATCTACAACTATTGGCCTTATGTCCATAGTTATGACATTTGAAGCATTGTAGGTCCTCTTCTTGTAGATCTGCAAAGGATTTTTCGTTTATGCTTTTAACTTGATTTACTATTTGGTTATCTTTAAGGTTATAGTTCTTAACCCTCAAATTTTTCCTTCTATATTCTCTACAATTCATATCTTTGTATCTGAAATTAGAGCATGCAAAGAAATAACCAAAGAAAATGTGAGGATACCTATTTTGATAATCCTTCTTTGGTGTTGTCTTATATTCCTTCTTGATGGGTGGAAGTAGTCCTCTAGGGTTTTGATCATTACTTGTCTTCTCTTCATCTTTCTTCTTAAATGTGATGAGGAGAGAAACTGAATAAGATTTTGAGTTAACTTGGTTTTATTCTTGAGAATAACCTATTTTATTTTTATTACATGAATCCCTTTGTGTGGTAATAATCTTATATAATATTTTAGAGCTATTTTAATATCTTGTTTCAATGAGTTTTGCATCAAGTTGTTTTCTTAGGTGAACTATTTCTGCCTCCATTCTTTCACAGGTTATTTTTTTTTTTAAAGAGACTTTCCCGGAATTTCTTCCATCCTATTTTCTTCTAGGATTTGGTTTTTAAGGTTTCTCATGAGTTTCTCYATCTCTATTTCTTTTTGTTYATATTTTTGTTTTTGTTCAACTACAAAAATTTCCAGTTGTCTATATCTGGTTTTGTATCTTCTTAATTCATCCAAGGCACTGAGAAGTTCTCCTTCCATATTAACCTCTGCTTCAACTTCTGACTCTTCCTCATGCTCAATTTATTTTATTTCATTAGGATMTTCAATACCTAGAAAAAGGACTTCATCATCATCACTTTCACTAGACTCTGAAGAACTGTTGTTTTCTTCTCTTGAGTAAAAAATATTTTTCCCTTTGTAAAWTTTTTTCTTCTAGTTGGGTTTTTCCTTCTTCTTATATTATTTAATTTTGTCCTCTTCATCTTCAGGKTCCTCCTGAGGATAGGGACACTTGGAAGAAAAATGGCCAGCTCTGCCACAAGTAAAACATTTGAAAGGCAACTTGCCTTTSTACTTCYCTGATCCTTTCTAAAGTTTTTTAATAAAATTGGCTTCTTCTACATCAAATTCTTCATGATGGCTAGATTGAGATTTTTTATTTTGATTTTTTATTTTCTTGAGCACCTTGAAGATTACCTCTTCTTGTGGGAGGTTATCATGACCTAATATTAGCTCATAGGCTGTGAGGATTCCATACAATTCATCCATGGTGAATTTATCAAGATTTTATCGATCTTCAAGAGTGGACACTTTAGGATTGTATAGAATAGGTAGTCACTTTAGTGGTCGTATGATAGGAAGTATTGTACCATGATTCTTCCAAGGGAAACCATTTCACCCAATGGTGTTGTTTGTCTAAAGAAAAAAACTGTAAGTAGGTTTCCAAACATTTTTTGAATACTTCCGTCTAACCATCACATTGGGGGTTATAGGTTGTGCTCATGTTTAGTTGGGTGCCCTACAATTTAAATGTCTCTTGCCAAAATATGCTTGTAAAATTTGGGTCACGATAAGATACAATAGAGGTGGGCATGCCATGTAACTTGAAAATTTGATCAAGGAGAACATGTGCTACAAGTGCCAGTGTGAAAGGGTGGGGTAAGGAGAAAAAATGAGCATACTTGGAGAGGCGATAAACCACCACCATGATGATAGACTTGTTCCTAGATTTAGGAAGACCCGCTATAAAGTACATGGAGATGTTTTTCCACGTAGAAGATGGAATGGTTAGGGGTTGTAGGGATCCTAGAGACTTTATAGTTTCACCTTTATTACATTGGAAAACCTCACATTTGGTGACAAAGTGAAGGATATCCTTCATCATCCCTGCGTATAAAAAAGAACGAGGAGCATAAGCATAGGTATTTTGGAAGCCCGAATGACCTGAAATAGTTGATGACTACAACTCATTTAAGATCCTTGGCTTTATTGTTGGATAGGGCGATAGAACCAAGCGATCCTTATATATGAGAATATTATCCTACCAAGTGTATTCGATGGGGGATTAGGGTCCTCTTGAAGGCACTAAATTAACCGGGACAAAGTCGAGTGAGTTAGCCACTCTTGGCATACTTATTCAATCCAATCAGAAATTGGTAAGAATAAGGAAAAGAGGGAGCCATCCTCCTAATGTTGTCTAGACAATGGATTGGTTACTATATTGTCTTTTCCCTTTTTATATATGATTTCATAATCATAACCCAACATTTTCGTCGTACACGTTTTTTTTCTAGGGAATATAACAATTGCTCCAAAAAATAATTCAGACTATGGTGATATGTTTTGAGATGAAAACAACACCCCAAAAGATATGGCCTCCATGTGTGCACTGCATGGAGAATGGACATCATTTATTTTTTATATGCAAATCTTCCTAGATTGCGCCCACTCAATGCTTTTCTAGTAAAGGCCATAGATCTACCATATTATGTGAGCACTGTACCTATACCTATGGTAGAAGCATCTTATTCCACCATAAAGGTTTTCTTGAAGTTAAGAGCTTCTAGAACATGAGTAGTGCACATGGCCCTCTTTAACTCTATGAAGTATTTCCCAGCAGTAGGTGTCCATTGAAATGCATTCTTCTTAAAAGGTCAGTCAAAGGCTTAGAAATTTTTCCATAATGGTAGAAAAATTTCTTGTAATCTCCCGTGAGACCGAGAAAACCCCTTAGGCACTTTAAGGTCATGGGTCATGACGAATCCTACATTGCTTGTATCTTTTTGGGGTCCACTTTTACGCCTTATCGACCCATAATGTGTCCCAAGTATTCCACTTCGCTAGCTCCAAAGGAACATTTGGTACTGTTATCGCACAATATGTACTTTCCCAAAGCCCAAAGAAAGTGAAGAAAGATTGGCGTAACAAGGGTGTGACATATCACTTTCACCTTAATAGGAAACCCTTTTCCGTTTTGGATTATGTCGAGATTACCGCAAGGGAGACATCCCTAGTGACCTAAAGGGCTGATGAAACTAAGGAAAGGATGCAAGAATACCCCCCGTCTCACTGGTCACTCAAGTCAAAAGGTTCTTTATGTCTTTAAGAGATGAAGCAAAAGTAAATATGAAGTGTACCTGCCCAGAACAAGACAACAAAGAAACAATATGGCAGCTTTCAAGAACAAAATGATGTTAGTGATTCATAAGACCATGAACCTTTGAAATAGAAGTTAGCTGATAAAAAATTCCAGTGATATGAAAGTTTACAACAACAATGAGTATTTAATAACAACTGCAAGAAATATTCCTTAGAATTGCTTGAATAGACAATGAAAAAGTAGCTTTAAGTAGGAAAAATGATAACCAATTGTCACAAGCATTTTTTGCAGTGTCTTGCTTGCATTAAATGTCAGTTTTGCAGAATTTTTTTTGCAGTTATATGGATGTAGCAATATTTTGTAACAACAACAAATATTAGTGCTAATAATTGCAAGAAAATATCATGGAAACTTAGCATTTTTTTTTGTCCTGGCAGAATCGGTAACTTGCGGTTCTCATACTCGCGTGACACGGGGTCGATTCCCTTCTTCTATCTCTATAACCTACATGTGCATCCACATAGCCCGAAAGCATGGAGCATGGGTAAATTGGGGTGAGAATCAAACTTGAGACCTTCATTTTACACGACTCCTACCAATCGCTCTACACCCCTGCGGGCATGGAAACTTAGCATTTATCAAGTAGATTGTTTGGCAATTATCAAAATCAATTTCTGAGTGAGTTAGATGTGAGTTATGTAGGTGAATGTAGAAAATTAGTA
Source organism: Picea mariana (assembly GCA_032191745.1). Lineage (NCBI taxonomy): Eukaryota > Viridiplantae > Streptophyta > Pinopsida > Pinales > Pinaceae > Picea > Picea mariana. The sequence continues at coordinate 1,225 of JASDQU010332489.1, read as the reverse complement.
TGGATTAGTATGTATATAGCAGTAATTTGCAACAACAACAAGTTAACTAGTGCATTAGTCTAGTTTAGAGTTAGTAGAAGTTGGAAAAAGATTTAGGGAAGAGAGTTTGATTGTTTGTTCGATCAATCATTCACTAAATCAAGTGGACAATTTCCTTTTAGGGACTATGGAATCAACAATAGAAAAAACAAGACTTGAAGAAAATAGCAATGATAATACTTGCAAAAGGAAAAGAGGTGGATGGAAGAGGTGTTGGGATTTCAAGGCCTCAAACATCCAAATCTTAAAGACAATTTAACTAGAGAGTAAGCACTTTTAGGCCCTAGAGAATCTTCCTTCCTTAGAATATTGAAAATATATTATGCAATAAGGAATTAGAATGAAGCTACTAGAGTGTTACCACATTAGGGCTCTAGTAGTCACTTCTAACAAGGTGTATTTGAGAAATTTAAACAAGTAGAAAAACTAGAGAGAGAAAGAAGCAACTTATGTTTCTCTCCTAGGGTTTTAAAAAAGCAATTTTATAATCTTTAACATGAAACAAGTAAAATTTACCACAAGAATTAATTACATGAACAAATTGCATATTTTCTACTTACTTCACCGAGAATAATCAAGTCAAACCCTAGTTGAAGATATTCCACCATGAAAAATAGCCAAGATACACCATAAAAAGCCTCTCCAAGAAGATGTGCACTAGTTATTTCAGCCAATATCCCTTAAAGAGGGCACAAATTTAAGTCCACACTTGTTGTGTGATGAGTTATGATGAGAAAATGAGATTACTTTATCTATATTTATACAAAACTTTGACCTTTAATTAATTTTAGGTCAAATAAAAGGTCTGTTATCCACATTTTTGGTTATCAAGATGATGACATGATAATGACATGGTGATAGAAGATCTATCTCTTCTTTAAGATCATTTTCATGAAGAAAGTTACACTTGTCAGTTTCTCAAAATCAATCTTTTGAAGACAGTACGCAGGCTGCATATATATTGCCTTGCGGAAATGCTTGATTTCCGCAGGCTGCATTCAGTTAGACTGCGGACCTTCCGCACTGTATCCACGGTCAGGGTGCGGAAATGATTCTTAATGGAGAAAACGGATAAGTTCTCGATCCTTCTAGAAGGAATCTTCTAGAAGGATGAGTTGGAGTTCGAATGGTTGGCAAGTTCATGAATCTCCAGATATTTTGGGATTACATTCTATCTAAGTAACTA
>JASDQU010332481.1:0-10831 GCA_032191745.1 Picea mariana | reverse complement strand
TAGAGAAGAAGTACTCTGGAAGTGATCAGATAAGAAGAGTGTGAATGTTTCAAATTCCTAGAGCTATGAAGTAAATCCTAGCCATCGGCACTGGGAAGGGGTACGTGTCAACAGATCTGAAACTCCAGTGAAATATCACTCTGATAGATTTCGTTTGTGTAGTGTGAAGAAATATCGAAGGTATGAAGAGTGGAGTAGATGACAACCATCCATTGTGAAGGACACGTGGTGAGATATCTAAAGGTCTGGATTTTTAACACTCCTAGAAGAAGCAATTGAATGAAAGTGAAGAACTCCCAAAGTCAAAGGGTGCTGAATATAGATCTAGACCATAGATCCATAGGAGGATACGTGTCATCATATCGATCATTCAGAGAAGAAGTTATCTGGGAGGAAGGGGTAGTGTAACATAAAAAGTTGTCGATGTCGAAGTCCCAAAGTAAATCATGACTGTGGGATAAGGGAGGATGTGTGTTGTCAAATCGACCATTCCGAAGATCATGAACTTCAAAGAGATTACGAGGGAGAATCAGTCGAAGTTGAAATAAATTTGGGCCATTGACAATGGAGGATGCATTTTAGAAGATCGTGAAATTTGAAGGTTTGTTACTCCAGATATTTCATGGAGTCATGTTTCAAAAATCGCCAAAGCATGCGAGCCCAAAGAAATCAGGTTCATTGATTGGAAAAGGAGTGGGGGCCGTTGATCCCGCATGCTCCAAGTCATAATTATGCAAGTTCAGAGTTCGGGAGGGAATTGGTGATCGATGAGAGAAAAAACTTGAAGCCCAAATATCCAAATCTCCCTTTGATTTGGCATCTGGGCATATCTCGAGGTCATATGAAGAAAAGGATCTAGCAAGGGAAGCTAGTGCCTGTTACTCAAATTCTTCAAAGAGTCCAAGAAAGAGCCCACGGTTTTGACAAAACCTGCACTTTGAAGGAAAGGGGACCTGTGTAAATTGGTTTGGTGTTTAGCAGAGGACCGAAGAGTGGATCTAACTCCTTGATTTGAGCAATCCTATAATGGGATGTCGAGAAGCCCCGAGGAGAGAAAGGGGGGGTCTACATCATAAGGACAAACTCATTTAAATTTCAAAAATTTGTAACAGACTTTATATTTCTCGGAAATCCCAAGAGAAGTATTTCAGGATCGTTTTGACTATATTTTTTAACTCTGAGATTTGATTATAAAATATTTGAGATTGATATATCATTTTCTTTATTTTAGCTCCACATCTGTCTACACTGTTAAAGTTCTCTTATGTGTGTATACCATCTTCTTTTATTTTATGTGATCATAAATATTTAGTTTAACTATGATGGATGTGAGACAATTTTGTTATTTTTTTTTAATATGTGATGTTTGAGTTTCTCGGTCATCTCTCAGGAACTCTCTTTAAAAAAAAAAAATATTATTTTACTGCAATATTTATATTTCTTTGAATGTCACGACAGACTTTCTCAAAGTCCTATATTATTTTCAAAATATAGAATTCCAAGAAAATATTCAAACAAAGAGGAGTACCACCTCTATAAAAACCCAGGAGAATTTATATCACCATGAGGTTCTTGTATCATCCCTAACGGATTCAAGTGTCAATAGAATGGGGCCCTTCCTTCCTTGATAGTAGGCTAATACAAACTCACATTAACTATAAAACAATAAAGATTGTTATTCCAAACAATAGCTCTCTCTCTCTCTCTCTCTCTCTCTCTATATATATATATATATATATATATATATATCTGTGTGTGTGTGTGTGTGTTAAAAGGAAATTGGGTAAAATCATGAAGATGGGTTACACTTTTGCTTGTTTTATGAGAAAAAAATCTGGATTTTCACAAGTTCTTCAACTTCCAACATACAAAAGTATTTTTTTTATTTAGAATTTTACTTTACAGTAAAACAAAAACTTGTGAAGAATTTTGTTAGCTTTCCAATGCCTATTTTTCATTTTTTTTTTATCACGATTTGATATGTCAATTTGACAATTGTTTAACAATATGTTCCTTAAACATGAAAGGAATTATAACGAGTAACGTTTTTCTACAACAATGTATCTATTATTAAACTTATGTTTTTAAGAAACACAATATACTGCAACAATCTACAGAGACTCTATTTTATTATGACTATAATTTTGAATCTAAAGAGTATAATTTTTCTACACCTTGTATCTATCTTAATTTTTACTTAAAACTAAAATCTAAATATACCCTTTTGAAAAGAATAGTTTAAGGATTATGAATATATTTTTTTCTAAATTTTTCACTGTATATTTTTAGAGATGTCGATATTTCATTTCAGCGAATCATAATGTCTGCTGAAAATATTATGCAGTGGGGTTTTTTTTTAAATTAAATAAAATTAGATAAAAATAAAGAAAATGAAAAAAATTATAGGAATTGAAAGTAGATTCAATTTTGGAAAAGATGGTCTCATTTTCGAAACCAAATTCTCAGTATTTGCAAGAGTCCGCAACCTCCGAAGTTTAGGCAACCTTGGGGAAATTCTCTGGTTTTTGTTTTCAGTCCCAATTTCATGTTTTCGGCTGAAATAATCTTTCGGCCAAAACCTAGATTTTAACGGAATCCGTTAAAAATAAATGCTTAGACCTAAAAGTTTTTCGGCCGAAATATTCTTACCACAGGAAAATAATTCATCCGAAAAACATTGTACATGAATTTCGAGGGTGCCGTCAGGGCACCGTTCGATTTGACATGCAAATTTTTGGCTAAAAGTTCTTTCGGCCGAAAAAATTCATAGCAACATTTTTTCGGCCGAAAAATTGCCTCTAGGAATTTTTGAGACACGATTGTCACGAATGTGTTACCCGTCTTCATGATTTTACCCAATTACATATTCTTTCTACCTCCCTTTTTTGTTTTCTTTGACACCCCTTTATATCCCTTTCTTCATACAGATATACAAATCTTTGATTCGATGGATAAAACCATCCACATAATATTCTCCCTATCTTAGTATTAGAAATAAAATTAAGAGGAAAATAATAGAGTTTATTAACCCATGACAATTACAATTAGGTCTTCCTGGTCGCATTAGTTGAGAATAGATTATAGGAAATTATTAAGTATATCGATTTGATCTCATTCATAGGAATGAGATCGAATATCTTGTTTTACTAATGAGTTGTCCAACATTCTACACTAAAGAGAAGGTTTGACTGGATCTTTGACCAACGATCCATGCTTCTTCATAACAACCTGGGCATGAATGGAGCAACAAATAAGCATATTAGGATTTTAATCTTCTAAACCCATGTGCCCAATCTCATCAAAACACCACGAGATATGTCAACCTTTAAAATTGGATCCGAAACTGAACTTTGTTAGTATGAACTAAACTTTGTGAACATGAATTCTTCATCTATCATAGGAACTATTCTCATCATCCACCAACATTAGTAAAATATAAATGGAGCAATATCAACCTCAAATATAACCAATTATCTTGATAATCATTGCAAATGAATCAAAGGTTACTCAACTCATAACCCAATTAAAAATATGAAAACATAAACCTAAATGGAGCAATATCAACCCCAAATATAACCAATTAGCTCAATCATAGGCTTTAGATGGATCCAATTTAACCAACTTTTTTGGAACACTCTTTGTTTTCGTGGAATGAAATCATTCCTCTGTTACACCAATTGCTTCATGTATTTGTCTTCTTGACAATAACCTAGATTATTCATTAGAGATCTAACCAAATAACAATATGTTAACCCTCCTTTCCATAATCATGATTATTATTTTACAAATGAAATTATATAGAAAAATGTCTTTGTACTCTTCCAATGATGTTGTATTAAATCCAAGTTTGGAATGAGGGAAATAAAAGTAACATTAAATGCAATTAACATGTTCCTTGAAGATATGGACTCCTTAATAACCTTCATCAGATCATCCTCTATGACTTTATAAAACCCTGTGAAAAATTCAATGGGAACCCATCCAAACCAATTCTCTTTATCTTTTTGAAAAATATGTAATACCTCCTTAAGTTAATCTTTTGAGACTTCCTCCAAAATCTTCAACAACAATTTCCTTTTCATTCAGAAAGCTAGGGAAAATATAAGTCATTTTGAGAACTTCAACAATATTGGCTTTACTCTCTACCTTGTATAATTTCCCAATAAGGTCCACACTTCCCTACACAATATCCAGAAAACTAGAAAAAACATCACCATCACTCCTTGTAATTTTTCCATATTATGTTTGCATTATTTTGATCATGCCCAAACTAGTAAAAAAAACTTGGCATTTTATTCCTTGGATTGTTCCAGCAAAAGAGCCTGTATTTAAGACTGAAGGTTTCCTCCCATGGATCAACAAATATATTCCTTCTTCTTTTCTCTAATCGCCTGACCTCATGTTTGAAGTATTCATTTTATAAATACTAATACTTATCAATCAATATCTCCCTTCTTCATGTGACTCTAATTACTTGACTTTATTTTTGGAATATTCATTAGGATAAATACACATACTAATATATACACTATATTTTGAAAACAAAATAAACACTAATTTGAAAATCTCTTTTTGCACCCTACTTAAAAATAGTTTACATCGAATGAAAACCCATCAATTATGAGAACTAATTGGATTTCCTATATTTCATGTTCTTACACCATCTTCCAATTCCTTGAGTAACTATCTCAAACTTTGTAAACTAGAAAATATCTATACTTTTAGTTTTATGTGTCCAGTACCCTGGGATGAGCGATAATCATGTTTTCACATTGACATAAAAAAGAGACACCAACACTTACAATGGATATTATATGCAACAAAAAAAACATATTAGAGTGCTCAACACGTTTTTTAAAAGAGCAACTACAATGAGAGACCCTCCCTATTCATATGTTGATGCTTTGTCTTATCTTTTTATTGATCATTCTTTGTTCCATGGCCTCTTTTGAAAGTTGTTTGCATCCCTCTCCCAAGGCTATTATGGTTTAGGGACACTAGTACAATATTTCATTATTGATAATCTTCCTAACTTTTAGTTGTTCCAATTTATTCATTACCTAGCACAATCCATCTCATAGATCTAAGCTATTTATCCTAAAATATATCTACAAGTGTAGGTGTTGTTCATGGTATATGATCAAATGTCAATGTACACATTAGTGTGATATGAGGTCTCCTTTACTTACCCATTGTACCATATCCATATTATTTTGTAAGTTACCATGTACACCACTAACTCAATCATACCTCACTTGCTTTGCACAATCCGTTGCTATTAGCCACCACATCATAAGGATTGCATTGGTATTCTCATTTATCGACAACATAAAAATGATATCCACACAAATAATCATATAAGCGCAAGTAATCAAATAAGAACAAGTTCATATATCCATGAAATCTTAGGATAGGAAGTTAAGAAGTATTTTTTGATATTCTATAAGGTAAGTTAGTCTTTAGGTTGTACTTAAAAATATTTAATTCACAATGCATCACCATCTAGGTTTAGCACCTTGGACAAGTGTCTTGGTTATTAAATAGTCAAATAATATTGATTATGGTTTTCCTACTTCTCCTTATTGTCAAGAAGCCATTAAGGTCTTCACTTCGTTTGCATCTCATTTAGGCCACCCCATTAGAGTACATAGTCACAAATATAGTTGTTATTTTTTTCAATATATTCCTTTGATTCTTTGAAGTTGTTATAAAAGATTATTCCTTCAAGTTGTTATATATTATATTTTCATTTTATGTTTCTATACCTTATGTTTTCACATTTGTGGATTTTCAAAGGATAGATCGATGTGAGATATCGAGATGTGAGTCTCCAAATATGCCTCGCAAATTCTCAAGGATATCAAATGAAGGAGGAATATGAATCCCTTCTTCGAATGAGACACCGAGGACGTCGAAGACCCCTAACTTAGCAAGGCATGGTAACTTGGGAGGGGAAGCTAGTGACCAAAGGAAATCTAGTGGGATGGGGACATTATTAGATGAATCGATGAATATATCATTTAGACAGAGTTATCAAAATAGAGCTATGGATGAAAAATAATTAGATGCATTGCACATAAATACTCCAACATCAAAGAATGTAGGGAACTCATTACGTCAACAAAATATGTTTGGTAAATTTATTTTGTTTTTGTATTTTTTTGTGTATTTATGTTTATGTTTTATATGTTTTATTTTTTAAATATTTTTGTGTTTTTTGTGTTTTTTTTAAATGTTGTAATTAGTTTCAAATGTGTGATTGTGTAGAGGATCATTTTAATGCAGGAGATGATAATGAAAGAGAGAGTGATTATCATGCATAGTCTAATGTTGGTGAAGAGGGTGAAGGTGGATCAAGGGGGTGTTATCAAGAAACTGAAGATTACACACCTACATCCATCTATCCCTCAAATGTTGGTGATGAGATTCCTTGGGAAGGGAATGTTGAAGCAATGACCCTCAAACAATGCTCAGGTCTTAAAATTAGGCTGCATAATAATGTACTTGGATCTTCCTCAAAAGAGCAAGCAAAACTTGGAGATTGTTTTTCATTCTTTGCATAACTTTATGGATGCATATCAAAAGATGGGGCCAATGAATTATATATTCATAGATTTGACAAGGAGACAAAAGTTAGAGGTAATGGGACTTGATAAATGGGAAGTAGTAAAAAGTAGAGTTTCAAAAGAGGATGCAATTCCTATGTTTAATTTCAAGGAGGTTCCAAAGAGAAATATGTTGAAGGTGCATTACTTTAAGCACCCCAACATTGCAGGACATATTTATGATGAGGTTTCCATGGAATGATGAGGTTCCAAATTAATTTTCTATTCCTTTTTATGGATATTTTTTTATGTGCATGCACCTTGACTATACCATCCGACCGTCCAACTATTATGGGGTTGGTAAAGGATGAACATATGATTGGAAAGGGGTATATCGAAATGAAGCATTGCAAAGGCCTCCACGACCTTTAGTATCTCTCCCAATAGGGGTATTTACTTCACATTCAAAGATGTGAGCCACATCAAATGTTGGAAAGGAGGCCAAGAATGCGATAAAATAAAATTTATAATCAATTTTTTATGGTGTTGATTTCAGTTTGAACCGTTAGAGATCTCAAGCAAATTCTCAGGCCAATTTTGTTTACAAAACAAATGAGGAGATAGATTCCATGTCAATAGAAGATATATTTTTTTGCAATGGTTGGAAGGAGTTAATTTTGAATGATGAATTGAACACTGGATTGGTATGTGTTATAGTTAGTAAATTTTTCATGCATTCGAGGATAGTTTTATTGTAACTAGATCTTGATACATATCATTGTATCTTTATAAATAATTTATTTGCTATATTCGTTAATCTTAGTTTGGTCAAATGTTAAATGAATCTTCTTTAAATAGGGGACCTGATTCAATGAGTTTAAATTTGGATGTGATGAATCATGTATGTTATTAAAAATATCCATATATGAGCACTTAAGTTGTCCAATTTTCACACCTTGTTGAAGAATCAATGTACAAGAAATTTATGTTTTGCTATTAATATGAACACATTGAACTCTAAAATTATTAGTTGCATTATTCACATATTCCCATTCCATATCCTACTACTTGGGAAAGCTTGTTACAATTCTCATTGGAAGAGTTTGAAGAGGGTGGTAGTTCACAGGTATAATTGAATGTTGAAAGCAAATTTATTTATATGAAAATTGCAATGTCATTTAAATTATTAATTTAAAAGAAAAATGTATTAAAATATATAATTTATATAATCTCAACGTCTGGTGGGTAATACCATGTCTCAACTCACTATGGGAATTCCATCCTCATGTGTGGTTTATGATATTGAGGTTGGCACATCACAGGTATTCCATGTTTCAAAATTCAAAACTATGATTTCATGTGTTAATCATTTAATTTTAATTTTCAAACATTTTTTTTTTTATAAATATTAATTATGTAAGTACTTTCCTTTATGGATATGTACAAATTTCAAATGTGTTATAAGGAAATGTGGAGAAGAGAGTGTCTGATACTGTTCTTGAAGAGGATGTGGAGAAGATAATTCCAGAGACTAGGCTTGAGGAGGATTCATCCATACCTGAGAAGGATGCGTCCATTCATGATGATGCTTAAATATATCTACATTGCACATTTGTGAGTTTTAGTTTGTTTTTATTCTGAGACTTTAATATATAAATATGTTCAAGCTTATTTATGTTAAACATGCTTATTTGTTTTCGACTTTTTTCAAATTTTTTAGTTACATTACATATTGCACATGATGCAAAATGTTGCTTCCAATTTTTTCTCTTTTGAACAATGCATGTGCACAATATAACTTTTCGATTCCCCTTTCTTTACATCAATGGTTTAGAATATGTACTTAGTATTTAGAAAAAAATACATTTACTATATCAGGTTAGTATTGTTGAGATTTCACATCGATCTACAATTGTTTGATGCTTTATTTTAGTAAATTCTTTAGTTATGGTTTCGTTAAAAAATATAAATAGGATAGATACCCTTTCCTCCATGTGAAATGTTTATCTATTATATAGCTACGAATTCTAGACAAAAATACATGTAATATATTTTATTGTCCTCACTATTGTTACTTGCACAACATACAACTTTTCGAGGCTTTACTTAGTAGTTGAAATATGTACTTGTAGAAAAATTGAAGTTTTGTTTGATCAACTTTTTAATTAAGCCTTTTCTATTCATAGAACGGTTACTCAACCAATGTCTATATAACTTTTCAACTGTTCTATATCAATCATTTTGAAATATAGAACTCCGATATAAGTTTATCATCTTATACAAATTGTATATATTTGGGGAAAGAATAGGGAAGGTTAAACCTCCCCTTATTTCTTTGGGTATATTGTTAAACTCTTCACTAGTTTCTTACCAAGGATGAACTGGATTTTCTAGATTTAAAAATATGCTAGATACACTTTTAATTAAGTTTATATTATGAGCACGAAATAACTTTTCTAGATTTAGTTAGTTACCAAAATTGGTTACCAATCAAACAATTTTTCGCTTTAAAAATATGATATATATGATCTTACTTTGTTTAGATCATGTAGGCAATTTTGAAAGAGAATTTGGTTATAATATGAGAACATCTAAACGATAGCATAAAATTAAAGATTTATGCAAAGAATGGCTTAATATAGAGAGTAACTATTTTGGAACTTTGGGAACTTATTGATGTAAGTTTGGTTTAGAAAAAAATACCGAAAAAAGTATAACAAAAATAGAGCAATAATATTAGATGTGTGGAACTTTAGTTGGGTATGTTATTCTTTGTCACACGGTTATGTTATTCTTGTTGATGCTTGGGTATGGTATTCATTCTAATTTCTTATTTAATAAAGCTATATCTTTAAAATATTTGCTAATAAAGTATATGCTAATATGTGTTATTGGTTTTTCTTCTTATTGATATAGTAATGTTTACATTCTCGATGTGTGTTATTGATTTTTCTTCTTGTTGGTACATGATGTTTACATTCTTGGAAAAAAAGCATGAATGTTTGAAGATGAAACTTCAACACCTTTGCTATGTCAATTTTGGTTGAAGCAAGGTTTGTTTTATTTATCTAAATATTACTTTAGAGGTGTGTGTACATTTTATTTTAAACATGTATATATTTTAATTAAATTGTTTAAATTTTAAATTTGAGTTCAAATGTTTTTTTTTTCTAGGTATCAAGAGAACTATGTCAATGGTTGAGTTGAGTTTTGGAGTTAAATGCATATTTTGTGCTGAAATTAAAAATGATCTATTTTATCAAGAAATATTTAGTTATGTTTTTTTTACTATTTTCCATTTTGTTGTATTTTGTTGTTATTGTGTTTTTGCATAATTCTGTCTTTTGTGGAGACAAAATTTATTAAATAGTAAATTTATTTTGTGTCTAGTTTTATGGATTGTTTAACAATGTTTAAAAAAAATTATTGTCACGTACATTATGTTTTTTCATAATATATATTTTGTGGAGAATTGTAAATTTATTTTTTGTTTAGTTTTACAAGACTATTCAACAATGTTTAAAAATTTATTGTCATAAACGTGGAACTTTGGGAAAGTTTGTAGGTTTGGAAATTTAGATATGTTAATAAAGTTTTCATATGTTATTTTGAAGTATATCAAAACTACTGAAAATAAAATTATTTAGATTAACACAACTTAATAAACTTAGAATCGACGTTAAATAAAAAGAAATAATTTGATAGATCAACACAATCTAATCAATTTAATCTAAATCAAAGATAGATTGTACCATATTCTAATCATAAAATTGAAAAACTTCATAATATATTTAGTTAAATAGCATCATATTTCATTGAATATTTAACATAAGTCCATTGGATATTTAATAGATGAAGTGTTAAGAACACAAGTGAAAATTTTCAAAGAGGTTTTAAGTTTAAAGTACATGTAGATATGAAACACGTTTTAAATAACAACTAAATGTCTTATATGTACATAGGCATCAGGGTCCAATTTGAAGCCTTTTGTACCAATAAAAATCAATATATGGATATTGAACTTACATTGAAACTATGAGACGGGATATTCTTAAAACATTGTGAGAAGTTCAAGGATATATAATTTATATGATACAAAGACAATAGAGTATGAATAATTTGAACTTAATTTATGTGATAAATTAAGAAGGTTGAGGGTGAAAAAAAAAATTTGCTCCTATACTATTTGGTTTGGATATGTGTTTTCACATTATAAATTATGGAAGACAACGGGGGGGAGAGAGAGGTAGCGCACACACACACGCACATGTGCGTGCAAGAGAGAG
>JASDQU010332477.1:801-11169 GCA_032191745.1 Picea mariana | reverse complement strand
CCTTGGTTGAAAGGGAGGAGATTACTTCCTCGGTTGAGAGGGAGCTCTGATATGTGGCATCATGGACTGTCAGTGAGTTGCGGATCTATATCATTCTAGTACATCTTAGATATGGTCATATATATTAGAAATGATGCTTTCATCATGCTAGTGCAACTTAGATATGATACATATGGTTGGAGTTGTGGATGATGCAATGGCTTGAGGTGTATCATGATAGTACATATTTGAGGTGGACATACAGCTTATATATGATGTATTGACATCATGCTAGTTATGCTCATGCTAGTACAACTTAGATATGATGTTGGTGAACCACATCATGCTAGATATGGACATGCTAGTACAACTTAGAGATGGGTATACAACTTAGATATGACGTATTGACATCATGCTAGATATGTTCATGCTAGTACAACTTAGAGATGATGCAGGGGGCTTGTGTCATGCTAGATATGATCATGTGAGTACAAATTAGATGTGGCATACAACTTAGATATTATGCATTGACATCATGCTAGATATGTCATGCTAGTACGACTTAGAGATGATCATACAACTTAGAGATGACACAGTGAGGCACTGATCTACATCATGCGAGTATAGCTTAGATATGGCATACAACTTAGATATGATAAATTGGAATCATGCTATATATTCCATGCTAGGATGGCTTACACATGATGTAGATGATACTGCAGATCATGTCGGTACAACTTAGATATGACACAGTGAAGCATTGATCTACATCATGCGAGTATAGCTTAGATCTGGCATACAAATTAGATATGATAAATTGGAATCATGTTATATATTCCATGCTATTATGGCTTACAAATGATGTAGATGATACTGTAGATCATGCTAGTACAACTTAGATATGATGAATTTGCATTATGCTAGTACGACTTAGAGGTGATGTAGTTGTTGACATTGTTGATGCAGGATGATATCAAATGATATGATTTGATTGTTGTGTAGACAATATGTCTCTAGACAATAGTTGTATGCTACTGTGGTGGATGTGCTCCACTAGTAGTGATTGTATGTCACCGGTTATTAGTTGTGTGCTACTAGGAGTGGTTGTGTACCATTGGATAGTAGTTGTGTACTACTATGGATCAACACTGCTGTGATCTATTGGATGGAATTGTAGTAATTGTGTACTACTATTGGATTTCCATGGATATTATCAGTAGTGTTGAAGGTATTTCCTAGTCTAGTGTGCCAACCAGTAGTGTTGGAGGTGATTTCCAACTAGATGGATACTGATATGATGCAGAGGCATTAATCTACATCACGTGAGTACAACTTAGAGATGGTGCATTTACACCATGATAGTACGACTTAGAGATGATGTAGATGGTACTCCACATCATGATAGATATGATCATGCTAGTACAACTTAGATATGATGCAAAGCATCATTCTAGTACAACTTAGATATGATCATAAATATTAGAGATGATGCAGTGGAGAGGATGGTTCTTGGAGCCATTGAGGATGTTCAACATCTGTTGGGATAATCATTCTTATAGGATGTATTTCCATATTAGAATAATTTTCCTTGTATCACTATGTTGAGTGAGTGACTTATTCAACATCATGCCCGATTAATCATATGGTGTATGGCCTCGAGCGATGATGAATTTGATGCTCTCAAATGATACTGATAGTGGTGATTTTTCTTGTGAGTTGATCTACGTGATCATGAGATAGCCTATGTGGCTAGGATGTTGCTATCGACATAATGGTATGTTTGTGATCAAGACCATTACCATTAATACCTCCCTAGCTAGAAGGGAGTTTTGATGTTATGGTAGTTGCAGGAGGTATTAACCTCCTTGTATAACCTTTGGCTAGAATAGAATATTTCAGAAGAAAGAGAAACCCTAAACAAATGGCAGAATAAATAATATTAAAATATAATTTCCAGAAAGTCAGATAGGCCTAGCCAAAAAAGTCATTGGACATATTAATATAAATAGAGGACTTTTTAGTTCATTGGTACACCTAGTCAAAGCACAAGTCTTTTGGAGAAATGCAGTTGTAGCTGCAACTGGAACTGTAAGGAGGAATAAGGGTGTATGGTCATCTCTTGGTCTTGGTCTCTCTCTAGTGCCATCAAGTGATGTTGTTGGTGATACTCTTGATGATATTCTTGGTGATATTCCTTGGTGGTATTCTTGGTAAGTGAAAATCCAACTATTGTACCTAAGTATTGTTCTTGTTCTGTGGCTTTGGGACTTTATGTTTGGTGAGCTATATTTGGAGAAATATGTGCTCTCTTGGTTATCTGTTGGTTCTAGTGCTTCTTCCAAAATCATTCTATCTAACAAAGTTTATGGTGCCCGGGGGTGGATGCATGTCTATGGTTGGGTGACAATAGTTATATTGTCTATGGTAAAACGAGTACATCGAATATTTTAACAGAGACTTGCATAGAGATGATAATATATGTATTTTTCCAAAAGGCATGTTCCACTTCCCTCCAATTTGCATTGAAAGTTTTTTTTCTCATTTTTGTCTTGGATTTATGTAAAAAAAAAGACACTTTGTAAAATTTTGAAATGGAAATAAGAAAAGGTGTATGAGTTTGGACATTATTTACCAATAAATAAAAGGAAAGTACCTTTGGATTTGAGCTTATAAGTTAACATGCACCTTATTTAATCTTCTTCACTTAATTAGTTGGTAGTTTTTTAGTTCTTATTTAAAGTTTGTGGTTTCTTTCTCTTAGTATTTACAAATGGATGTCAGATTATAAGTTACATGTTGGTAAAATTTCATGTTCTTGGTTATTAGCACAAAAGTAGAAAGAAATTCAATGCAGTATTAACCTATCAATTTAGCATTTGGGGTAGTCTCTTACCTATCACTTTAATGTTATGAGAAATCTCATTGAACTTTGAGGCTCTAAATGGCCTTTAGCATCCAAAAGACATAATGCTACAAAAAATTATCACATATCATAAAAACCATCACTTATATTGGGATCCTCATAATTAGTATCACCCTCTACCCCGATCCTTCATGAACATCAACCAACACCATCCAATTTTGATGAAACTACCTAATCCAAGCCTTAAAATGTGGTATAAAATTCATGACATGCCTAATAAATGATTTTGGATTGAGTGAAGGGTATATTTTTGCTAAGTTCATGATAGAGGAGTTTAACAATAAGAACCACCAACATTAGGGTACATAGAGGGATTTCTTCTCTTGATTAAATGTGAATCCCATACCCTTATACATGGTATAATCCAATGGAAGTGCCACAATCATGCCAATATTCAAATCCTAAAAATTGATAAGTCCGTTGAATTGTGAATGGGATATGAAATTATACTTTCTCCATATTACTTTGGGGGAAAATCCCCCTAATCATGGTCTAGTGACTAGGCAGAGCAATGACACCTTAAAAGACATGATTACTCATATTCCACCCAAATCTAACAAGACCTAATGAAAATTAAGGAAAGGGAGGGAAAATCAAGCTATGCACCTTAAGTCCTTTTGTTTGTAGTAGATCATTTCCTCTCGTTGTTCGCTCCTGGATTGTGGGACTCCTCCCAATATTGTTGGATTACTGAGAGGGGGGTGAATCAGTAATAGAGCAATGCAAACCTTTTTCACCATAAAATGAAAGTGTTATATCAATGTAGCATTATCATCCAATAGTTGTAGAGTAAATAAAAAATGAGCAAATGAACAATCATACACATACACAATACACCAGTGTTTTTATGTAGAAACCCAAAGAGGGAGAAAACCATATAATTCTTTTTCTTATATTTCTTTAAGAATTACATTCATTGGAAGCACCAACTTCCTTTTTTTTCCAGCTGCAACTAGAAGGAGACTTCAACCTCCTAGTTTCTTAGGCTACAACCTGAGGTAAGCTCCAACTCCCCAATTATTTGGCTACAACAAGAAATAGGCTACAACCCCCTATGTTCTTTGGCTACAACTGAATGGTGGATACAACCACATGTTCTTGCCCCATCCAACCGCCCTGAAATATGAGTAGAATGATGGAACCATTATCACACTATCACTGTGAGATATACTGTTGTAAACATGTACCAATCAACTTGCACCAAAAAACCTGTAACAACATGTACCAAACAAACTGTAATCAACCTGTACCATAAACAAGTGCATCAACCATGCACCAAACTGTACCTCAACCTGTACCATCAATGAGTGCATCAACCATGCACCAAATATGTACCAATCATGCATCTCTTGGGTATGTATTATATTATTTTCATGATTAGTAGTGTTTGCGTTGCATCGGGCGCACAAGGGGGCAAAATCCCCTCGCACGAGGGTTCGGGGGCAGCACAACCGAGAATTTTTGTTTGCCTTGGGAAACAAGTCACATTTTTGCCTCATTTTTCATGTTGCCTCAATTTTCCTATCCATTGTTGGGAGGTTTTTCGACACATGGTTTTTTGTTGATGGTTTTTCTATTTCTGGTTAAGGAATTAGGGTTGTTGACTAATCTAGGTCTTTGGGTTAGGGTTTTGGATGTCGCTGGATCCTATATGTATATTGTATTGTAAACGATGTATCACTATGAATGAATATAGAATATGCTGGTTTTCTCGGTTTGGGTTTCCAGGGGAAACATCTCTATGTAATGTTTGTTGCCATTGTATATTTTCTGTTCTTTTACTGAAAATTTTGTTTGTAGTAAATATTGTACAAGGTTAAAATCTACATTTGGTATCACAACTTTGTTGGCTTCAGGGGGACGCCTTTGTTGTCAAGGGTTTGGCTCAGGACTGTAATAAGCCTTGTTACAGTGGGAGATCTATGGTATTGATTTTTTAGGTGAAAATAAATGGCAAGAAATTCAAAAATGGAGATCGAGAAGTTTAATGGGTAAAGTTTTGAGTTGTGGAAGCTCAAGATGGAAGTTTTGTTGGTGGACAGAGATCAATGGATCATGGTAGAGCTCGGTACTACACCTACATGAACTTCAACAAATGATTGGAAAAAGTTGGATCGGAAGGCGAAGAGCACATTTCGACTATGTCTCTCAGATTTAGTATTACTGAATGTGTTAGAGGAAGCTATAACCAAGGATTTATGGGATAAGTTGGGGAAGTTGTATCAGTCTAAGTCCCTAGTAAATAAACTATTCCTGAGAAATAAGTTGTATAACCTAAGGATGAGAGATGGAGACTTGGTGGCAGAGCATTTGAACGCCTTAAACACTGTGGTAAGTCAATTAGTATCTGTTGAGATTAAAATTTCAGATGAAGATAAGTGTATTAGTTTACTATGTTCTTTACCATACTCATGGGATAGTTTGGTTGTGGCCATAGATAGTAATATAACTTCCTTGAAGTTTGATGAAGTAGTCTCATCCTTGTTTTCAGAGGAGATGAGATGAAAGAATATGGAAGGACAGAGCACATACGCATTATTTGTAAGAGGACGCTCCCACGACAGAAATAGATCTAAGTTCCCAAGTGGGAGATCTAAGTCTAAGGGTAGATCTAAATCTCTCAAAAAGTTTGTAAAGGTATGCTGGAGATGTGTAAAAGAAGGGAACTACAAGAAGCAGTGTAGATCCAAAGTTGAGAAAAAGAAGGGATCTGAAGAATCTCCTTCTACATAAGAAAATACCTCCAAGAAAGAAGGAGCGGATGTGTACTTGGCTTCTTCAAGAAAAAATGCAGATCATGAGGCATGGTTGGTTGACTCAGGTGCATCCTTTCATATGACTCCCCATAGGGAGTGGTTCTGTGAATATGAAAGGTATGATGGAGGTAATGTTTTCTTAGATGATGATTCGACAACCATAATCATAGGACGAGGAAAATTCAAGTTGAGGCTCATAGATGGAAGGACTATAACACTACCTGGTTTTCTGCACATCTCAGGATTGCCCAGAAATTTGATTTATGTAAGCAAAATGGGCGATGCAGGGGTAAAAACATTATTTGAAAAGGAAACTTGTAGTATGGTTCGAGGAGAAATGGTGTTGTTGAAGGGAGTTCATTTTGGAACTATGTTTAAGATGTAAGGAAGCACTATTAGTGATGGGTGTAATAGTTCCATTGTTCTTGATATTGGATTTGAAGAAGAAATAAATCCTACAGTCTCTAATGGAAAAGGTTACGTTATGGCATCAAAGATTGGGGCATATCAGAGAGAAGGGTCTTCGACTACTACACGGTAAATCTATGGTTGAAGGTATGTCTAACCGCTCTTTAGATTTTGATTTTTGTGAACATTGTGTATATGGGAAGAAGAATCGGGTAAGATTCCCTTCTGGTGCAACAAGGTAAGAAGGAATTTTACAGCTAGTTCACAATGATGTTTTTGGACCTATGTCAGTCCCATTATTGGGAAAATCTGTG
This sequence comes from Picea mariana, assembly GCA_032191745.1. NCBI lineage: Eukaryota > Viridiplantae > Streptophyta > Pinopsida > Pinales > Pinaceae > Picea > Picea mariana. The sequence goes on along the minus strand of JASDQU010332477.1, from coordinate 4,789 downwards.
TACTATATCTCATTTATAGATGAATTCTCTAGGACTACTTGGATATATTTCCTCAGGAAGAAATATGGAGTCTTTGACATGTTTAAATATTTTAAGGCTCTTGTTGAGAATCAAACAGAGAAAAGAATTAAGGTTCCGAGGAAAGATAATGGCGGAGAGTTCTGCACGAATGAATTTGAAGAATTATATAAGAAGTGCGGTATAGAAAGGAAGAAGACTAATCCATATACACCTTAACAGAATGGAGTTTTAGAAAGGATGATCATGACATTGATGGAAAAATAAAGGTGCATGCTCAGTGGTGTCGGGTTAGGGAAATAATTTTGGGCAGAGGCAGTGGGTACTGCATGTTACCTGGTCAACAGATCACCCTCATCAGCACTGGATGAAAAGACTCCACAAGAGGTATGGACTGGTAAGAAACCTTCTCTCACACATCTCAAGGTATTTGGCTATGATGCATATGTTCATGTTCCAAAGGAAAATAGGAGTAAGCTAGATAAGAAGGCTGAAAAGTGTACCTTTATTGGATATAAAGATGGCCTCAAAGGTTATAAGATGTGGAACCTAGAAACTAATAAGGTAGTGTATAGTTGAGATGTGGTATTTATATAAATGAAGGATGTTGTTAAATAGGAATTCCTACCAAGTAAGGAAGAACCAAAGAAAATAGAGTTTGATTTAAAGGATGATGAATCAGACTCTAGAGAAGAACAAGAATCAGAAGAATAAGATCCTAATACTCCAGTATTGAGGAGATCGGTTCGAGAAAGAAGGCTACCAGAAAGGTATAATCCATCTGATTTCTGTTCAAATGTTGCTTTGTCTATTACTGATGATGATCCTAGAACTATCGGGGAGGAAGTGGATTCAGACGATGGAAATTTCTGGAAAAAGGCCATGGACGAAGAAATGGCATCCTTGGATAAGAATAAGGCTTGGGATCTAGTGGACTTGCTGATTGGAAGAAATCCCATTTGTAGCAAATGGGTATTTAAAAAGAAGTTGAATGCAGAAGGAAAAGTGGAGAAATACAAAGCTTGGTTAGTAGAAAAGGGTTATTCCCGGGTTGAGGGAATTGATTTTGGTGAGATTTTTTCTCCTATTTCCAAGTTAACCTCTATAATATTTATGTTATCTGTTGCTGCTGCATTTGATTTTGAAGTAGAATAGATGGATGTGAAGACAACATTCCTACATGGGGATCTGGAAGAAGAAATCTATATGAAGCAACCAGAATAATTTGTTGTAGAGGGAAAGAAGGAGTTGGTATGCAAGATGAAAAAGTTCCTGTATGGTTTAAAACAATCACCAAGGATGTGGTATCAAAAATTTGATACTTATATGTTGGGACTGTTGATGATTGCATCTATGTGAGACATTCTCCATCTTACAAACCTGTGTGATCCAGGTGGATATAAGTGGCCACCCACCTTTTCCGACTGGCTCAAAATAGTTTTCTGGCAATTTTGGCAATTTACTATTTTTAGCAGGTTTTAACTTCCAGGGCCATTTTGAGGGCCTAAATGAAGTTTTTTCGCGATCGAGGTTCTCAATAATATATAAAGGCATGATTGAGCCCCCACAATGAATATCCTCTCTTATACCTTTCCAATGACTTATCATACGCCTAAAACGGAGATTGTATGCAAAAGTTACGACCCCAGGAAGTTGATGTACTAACTTACCCAGACAGGGCCCACATAACTTTTGGTGCTTCATCTCCTAGGGTTAGGTTTTTGGATGTCTAGGGTTTTTGGCATTCCTGTTTATTGTAAAAATTCCTTCAGAGCCTCATTGTAATCATCTTCTTGCGAATGCGAGTAGCCATCACATCTCTTCTTAGAGATAAGATGCCACCATTCTAGCGAGTCTTTCACTCTGTATTTTTACAGTCTCTGTACATTTGTTTCATTAAGAGAAAACATGTATTACTATATATCTGTTTTTATGGTTGCATCTCTGATACATTTCTATTATATTATTGAATATCTGTGATATCTCTGTGCATTTCTTTATTATATCTCCGATCTCATTTCGTGCCGAAAATAATCCGAATCAGTGGTATCAGAGCAGGTTGCTCTTGATCGTTTTTTCAGTGCATGTTCCTGATGAGGTTTGAGTATAGAAATTTGGGTCTTGAGATTGTCTCTCTTGAATAAAATCGCTCTCGCACACCCAAGAAACCCTCAATGGCGGAAGAAAAGAAAAACAATAGAGCAGACGATCCTATCAATCTGTTGCTTGAGCAAGATCTCATGTGACAAAGGGACAAAATGATGGAGAATTTTTCCCACATCCTTAAACGTCTACTGATAGCATCAGGTGCATCTTCATTAAGCGACCACTTTGGAGGCACCTCTCCTTTCAAGGTACAAGTCAATTTTGATATTCCTGTATTTGAAGGACAGATAGATGCAGAAGCCCTAGAAAAATGGTTAACTCTGCTAGAAGGTTATTTCTCTATTCAAAAAAAATTCGATAAAGAAAAGATCACCTTCGCACTCATTGAAGCTCTCCCTCATGTCAAACATTGGTGGGAATCTTACTGGGAGCAAAGTTTCACAGAGGAGTCTGGAATATATGGGGTTGATCCCACTTGGGATTTTTTTGTGGATGCGGTAAAGGAACAGTATTACCCTATTGGAAACTATGAGGACCAGTACATGAGATGGACCACACTACGACAAGAGAGGGGCCAAGAAGTTCAGGAGTTCACCAATTCCTTCCATACCTTACGCACCAAGCTAGGTATCAAAGACTCCGAGCGACATTTGGTTCTGAAATACCGTGGGGCTCTACACAGATACATCCAGACTGAAATGGATTTTATGGACATCTCATCACTCGGTGCTACTTATCGATATGCTGTTAAAATTGAGCAGAAATTTAAGCACCAGAACAAACGGGAATTCAGGTCTGCAAATCCACAACAACCAAAGTATGAAAAAGATGACCCTAACAAACAGTCTCTTGAAAACCAATCCAAGACACAGGAAAAGAAGGGTCATGAGAAGACAAAGAAGGACACCGGAAAATGGTGTGATTTCCACAAAATCCCCTGGCAAAAAACTGATGAATGTCACTCAAAATAGTCATTGGTGGCCAAGATCAAAGACAAGGAGCTGAACCCTGATTCAGAATCTGGTTCTGAAAATATTGGTAAAGGACAGATCATTGACGCAGACCCCACTGCTATTGTTGTGACTGCAACAATTCAAACAAAAGAACCAATAGATCCTGAAGAGGGGGAGTACCTTTTTCATTCACAGATGTGGGTGAAGGGGACCCCGATGCATTTTATTGTTGATAGCGGAAGCCAGAAAAACCTCATCTCAGCAGATGTCGTCAAATAGTTGGGATTGTCGACAACACCACACCTGCAGCCATACAACATCGAGTGGCTTCGACAAGGATGATATTTTCGTGTCAGCCAACAATGTCGACTGTTATATGGCATCCAAACCTTCAAGAATGAGGTATTATGTGATGCTGGCCCACTGGATGTCTGTGATGTTCTCTTGGGCCAACCATATATGTGAAGATGCCATGTTGTTTATGCGTCTTGACCCCGTAGTGTCATTGTTACTTTGGGAGGTCATATCTATAGAATACTAGAGGTAGTTCCAACTATTGTTCCACCTAAAAAGTGTCACAAGGTAGTATCTCATATTGCAAAATTCAACTTCTTCACAATTTGTTCAAAAGGGGAACAAAAGGACACTGCAACCACTACAACCTCGCCCCTTGCACCTTCTATCTAACAAAAGCTGGTCGACAAGGTTGCAGCAAAGTGCAAACATTCCTTATGCACACCTTCCTCTCATGTATCTCAACTTGTTTAACAACCTCAACTTCAATAGGTTCATGACAGACTTCCACAAACTAAGCAGCAGGACGTCTCCAACAATACAAGCAACTCACCAAGATGCAGATCCAACAAATGATTTTCCCTCTCCCCCAAGAACTCAATGCAATGGAGATCATT